>JAGSMT010000462.1:0-70258 GCA_029286875.1 Lamproptera curius
AGATAGAATCTTTATCAAAATTCAGCAAAATCATTAATAATTTTCCGAAAAAACAAGCAATGAACCTCAATCAAGCCGTTGTGGAAACCGAAGCGCTATATTTAAATGAAAAGCTCGTAATCAAACAAATCCATGTTTGGAAGGGTTTTCCGCGATAACACAATAGTTAAAATCCTGGATCTCCATTTTGATCGATTATATCGAGGATATATTTAAACAACGAATGAATCTTGTCAAAAAAATCCGCAAGTACAGGTTGATAATTTAACGAAGAAACGCTTTGAACGGTCAAAACTTACAGTTATATGGGCTAATACGGAACGTTAAATTTAAATACAAAAATAACTCTATCGAAACAAATCACTTTTGGGTGAAGTGTACCGCTCCAATTTTTAAATCTGGGATGTCCATTTTATGATCATTATATCAGGGGATATATTTAAAAACAGATATGAATCTTGATCCAAAAATAAATCGCAAGTACTGGTTGATAATTTACCCAAAACACAATATTGAACCCAATCATACCTAATATGGGCTTATACGAAGCCTATATTTAAATAAAGAAATGCTCTAATCAAAACCAATGGCTTGTTTGGTAGAAAATGTCTGCGATAATTCAATAATATAAATCCTGGCATGTCCATTTAATCAATTATATCGAGGTATATTTAAACAACAATAATCTTTATAAAGTAAATCGGAATACAGGTTGATAATTTCGATAGAACAAGCTTTGAACGGTAAACACGTTATAGGCTTAGGGCGTTAAATTTAAATAGCAGAAATGACTCTAATAAACAAATCGGCATGTTTGGTAGACAGTGAACCGCGATAACCAATAGTTAAAATCCTTGGATATCCATTTTGATCGAATTCAGGATATTTTAAACAACAGATGAATCTTGATCAAAATCGCAAGTCAAGTTGATAAATTAAGAAACACAAGTTTGAACTTAATGCATCCGTTATAAGGACTTATGCGGGCCTATATTTAAATAAAAATGACTCGTAATCAACCAAAACGGCTTGTTTGGGAAGACAGTGTACCCGATAACGCAGATTTTAAATCCTGGGATGTCCATTTTAAAGGGATGAAATCAGGGGATATATTTAAAAACAGATATGAATCTTGATCAAAAGAAATCAGAATACAGGTTGAAATTTACTGCAAGATTCCAGTTTGAACCTTAATCAAACCGTTTTGACATACGGGCCTATATTTAAATAAGAAATGCTGAATAAACAAATCGCTTTTTGAGTAGAAAATGCTGCGATAATTCAATAATGTAAATCCTGGGATGTCCTTTATGATCGATTATATCGAGTATATTTAAACAACAGATATGAATCTTTATCAAATAAATCGGCAATACATTAATAATTAACCCAAGAACACAAGTAATAAACAACGCGTCCATTATCGGGCTTATACGACGCTTTTAAAAGCAGAAAGACTCTAATCCAAAAAATCGGCATGTTTGAGTGACGGTGTACCGCGTAAACCTTATTAAAATCCGGATGTCCTTTTGATCGATTATTCGAGGATATTTTAAACAACAGATATGAATCTTTTCTAAATCCCGCTTTACAGGTTGATAATTTACCGAAATAACACAAGCATTGAACCGTCAACCCAAAAGCCGTTGTAGGGCTTATACAAGCCTATTTTAAATAGCGAAATACTAATCGAAACAAATCGGCTGTTTGGGAAGACTGAACCCTATTACACAATATTAAAATCCTGGGATATCCATTTATGATCGATTATATGGGATTTTTAAAAACAAATAATCATCAAAATAAATCCGAAAGACAGGTTGATAATTTCCGAAAAAACAAGCTTTGAACGGTAAGGCCGATTGGGCATACGGGCGTTATATTAAAAATAAAAAAGGCTTAATCGAAAGGAACATCGCCATTTTGGTAACAGTTTCCCCATAAACGCTTAAAATCCTGGGATGTCCATTTTGATCAATATATGGGGATATTTAAACAACAACATAAATCTTGATCAAAAAGAATTTGGAAGTAAAAGGTTGATAATTTACCCCAAAAACCAAGCTTTGGGTAAGGATTACAGTTATGAACGCGTTATATTAAAAAAACGAAATGACTCTAATCAAAAAATGGTGTTTGAGTAGACGGTGCCCGCGACAACCCAATTTTAATTCCTGGTTCCATTTTGATTGAATATCGGGATATATTTAAACAACGATATGAATCTTTTTAAAATAAATCGCAAGTACAGGTTGATAATTTACCAAGAACACAAGTATTAAATCAACCTACCATTATGGGCTTATTCAGGGCAAAAATAGGAAAATGACTCTAATCGAAACAAATCCTTGTTTTAGTAAAAATGTACTGCGATAATTCAATAATTAAATCCTGGGATGTCAATTAGTCGAAAATTCAGGGTATAAAACACAATATGAACGATCAAAAAAATCTGCAAGTATGGTTGATAATTTTCGTAAGAAACGTTTGAACCGTAATGCTCCGTTATTGGGCAAGGGCTATATTTAAATAGCGGACTCGTAATCAAACAAATCGGCATGTTGGTAAACAGGGTTCCGAAATTCAAAATGAAAATTGGGATGTCCATTTATGAACATTATAGGAATTTTAAACAAACAGATGAATCTTGTAAAATAAATGAATACGGTTTAATTTCCAAGAACCAAAGCTTTGACGTAAGGCACAGTTATTGGGCTTACAGCGTTAAATTTAAATCGAAATGACTCGTAATGAAACATATGTTTCAGTAGACGTTTCCATAAACGAAATTTAAAATCCTGGGATGTCATTTCGATCAGGATATCGAGGATATATTTAAACAACAGATATGAATCGTCAAAGTTTAAGTAAAGGTTGATAATTTTACCCAAGAACACAAGCTTTGAACGGTAACACAGTTAACTTTGGGCAATTAAAATAAAGAAATGACCAATCGAAACAAAATGGCAGTTTGGTGAAGTGTCGGGCCAACCATTTTTAATGTCTGGGATGTCCATTTTGATTATTATATGGGGATATTTTAAACAGATATGAATCATCAAAAGAAATCAGCAAGTGGGTTGAAATTTACCGCAGAACACAAGTAAAACCGTCAACGTCCATCATATGGGCCTTTATATTTTTGAAAATGACCTAATCGAAACAAATCGCATGTTTGAAGACGTGTACCTCTAAACCAATTATTAAAATCCTGGGTTCCATTTAGTCAATTTATCAGGGATATATTTAAACAAAATATGAATCGTCAAAATAAATCCAGCGGGTTGTAATTCGAAAAGAACAACTTTAACCGTCAATGCAAGCCGTTGTAAAACTCGGGCGTTATATTAAAATAAGAAAGCTCAAATCAAAACAAAATGGCATGTTTAGTAACGTTACCCGCGACAACCAGTTTTAATGTCCCTGGGATTCCATTTTATAATCGAAATATCAGGGATATTTTAAACAACAGATAGAATCTTGATCAAAAAAATCGGCAAGTAAAGGTTGATAATTTCCCAAGAACACAACTTTGAACGGTCGGGCACAGTTTATGGGCTTATATGGAGCGTTATAAAAATAACAGAAATGACTCGTAATCGAAACCAATCCTTGTTTGAGTAGAAAATGCTGCGATAATTCAATAAGAAATCCTGGGATGTCCATTTATGATCGTTATATCGGGATATATTTAAACAACAGATAAATCTTTTAAAGAAATCAGCAATTACAGGTTGATAATTTACCGCAAGAACACAAGTATTAAACGGTCAACGCGTACCATTATAAGAGGCTTATACGAAGCGCTATATTTAAATAGCAGAAATGTCTCGTAATCGAAACAAATCGGCATGTTTGAGTAGACAGTGTACCGCGTAAACGCAATTATTAAAATCCTGGGATGTCCATTTATGATCGAATATATCGAGGGATATATTTAAACAACAGATATGAATCTTGATCAAAAGAAATCGGCAAGTACAAGTTGATAATTTACCGAAAGAACACAAGTATTTAACCGTCAATGCATACCGTTATATGGAAGCTTATACGGGCGCTATATTTTATTAGCAGTAATGACTCGTAATCGAAACAAATCGGCATGGTTGAGTAGACAGTGAACCGTGATAACACAATAGTTAAAATCCTGGGATATCCATTTTGATCCGATTATATCGAGGGATATATTTAAACAACAGATATGAATCTTGATCAAAATAAATCCGCAAGTACAGGTTGATAATTTACCGACAGAACACAAGCTTTGAACGGTCAAGGCTTACAGTTATATGAGCTATACAGAGCGTTATTTTAAATAGCAGAAATGACTCGTAATCCAGAAACACATCGCATGTTTGGTAGACAGTAAACCGCGATAACACAATAATTAAAATCCTGGGATGTTCATTTATGATTGATTATATCGAGGGATATATTAAAATAACGATATGAATCTTGATCAAAAGAAATCGGCAAGTACGGGTTGATAATTTACCGCAAGAACACAAGTATTAAACGGTCAACCGTACCATTATAAGGAGAGCTTATACAGAGCGCTATATTTAAATAGCAGAAATGACTCGTAACCGAAACAAATCGGCATGTTTGAGTTGACAGTGTACCGCGTAAAAAGCGACGTTCCGGGTGTCCCAACACCCGGAGAAGAAGGCCGAGAGGGCCACGTCGCGCCAGGGTCGCCGAAGACTGTGATCAGTGCCCGCGGCCCCGGCTACAGCGACAAGAGAAAGGAACAACCGTTGGATTTTTGGTGGGTACCGGCCGCTCCATCTTGGTCGGGGCCCATATCCCGCTGCCCCTCACTTTGGCGGCGGGAATCCATAAACTGGATTTTCAGACGGCAAAAAAAGGTTAGGTTAGGTTAGGTTGGGTTAGGTTAGGTTGGTTAGGTTCCCCGAGACAGGTTCCCGCTTTGTCGTAGCTGGTGGGGCTCAGTACCTGCAGGCTTCCTGGGTTGGCCGCGGGGAAGCTAAGAGGAACCTGGCCGGCCTGAGGTGTAAGGCCGGCCGTGGAGGCTGCTCCAAGCGGGCTGAATAAGCCCGCTTCGGATGCGCCTAAGGAGGTGCGAGGGACGGGTTGCAGGAGGTGGGTGTGCCGCCCTTCCTGTCTCTCCGCAACCAAGGTGAATGAGTCATGAGGGGAAGAGGTGTCGGTATTCCAGTGAGCGCTCTCCCTTCCTCCGCGACTCGGCGAGAGCCGTACACCGCTGATGCGGTGTGGAGGGAGCCGTGGGAGGAGGGACGTTCGGCATGGGTCGTCGATCTCTTCTCCTTCTACGGCCGAAATGGAGCTAGGCGGGCTTAACATCCGGGCCGCCGCTGGGGGCTGGGGTTGGTCCTTGCGTGGTCAGGAACTCCTGGCTCCCATGGCCCCGAGGGGCTCTGGCTCCCAGGCCCCTGGAAAGGCTCGGGGGTTGCCCTTCGAGGGCCGAGACGGGCGGTTTCCGACGCCCCGGGGAAGCAGATGGCGTAACCGAGATGACTCTTCGGCGGCCAGCGCCGGTGGGGTTCAGATGGGTGCAAAACGTTCCTGTGCCCCACCCTAAAACCCAGGAAGGAACAACGTGGTGGGTTTTGTCGGTGGATCACCCCCGTCTTTCCCGCGGGCGGGTATTAAAGGCTTTCCCCCGGTAAAAAAAAAGGTTAGGTTAGGTTGGGTTTCCCCCCCCCCCGAACAGGTTCTCGCTTTGTTCGTAGCGGTGGGGCTCAGTACCTAGCGGGTCAGCCGCGGGAATGGAACCTGGCCGGCCTGGGTTGGGGGCCAGGGGCTTCTCCAAGGGCGAACAAGCCCCTTTGGATCTTTGGAGGGTCGGACGTTGCAGGAGGTAGACGTCCCCCTTCCCCTCCAACCAGGGTGGAGTCCGGGGGAGGGGTCTTTCCGTGGCCCTCTCCCTATTCCGCCTCGCCCCACCGCTGATGCGTTGGGGGCCGGGGAGGGGACATTCGGCATGGTTTGATCTCCCTCCTTCTGCGGCCGAAATGGAAACCGGCGGGCCTTTTGGGCCGCCGCTGGGGGCTGGGGTATCGTCCGTGTGTGGACTGGAACTCCCTTCCCGGCCCCTGGTAACAGCTCGGGGTCTGTTACCCTAACTACAGGGGCCGGAAGGAGGCGCAAAGTTCCGCCCCAGGGGAGGCAGATGGCCGTAAGGCCGAGATGGGGCTCTTCGCGGCCCCGGGGGGTTGGATGGTGCAGAACGTTCCTGGCCCACCCGGTCGGAAGGAACAACTTGGTTTTATCGGTGCAGTGCATCCCTCTTCCCCCGCGAGGACAAATGCGTAAACATTTCCCCGGTAAAAAAAAAAAAAATTCCCCGGTCGGTGTGGGTTGTAGATCTCCCATCCGGCGTTGAGTTGCGGATGGGCCCCCCGATATGGGTTTCCCACCGGCGCGGCGAAACTGACAGGGTGCCATCTCTCCCGTTAAAGGGTGGAGATGTGGCGGCTGCTCCGGGTGGTTTGGGCGGGCCCAGACCCTCCTCCCTGCCCCCTCTTTTTGGAGAACACGGGATCGACGTCCCTGCAGGGGCGTGGCCTCGCCAGCCGTGATGTGGGCAAAGGTTGAAAGAGTGGTATGAATTTGTGGGGTTGGGGCCAAAGGGAAAGAGCGGATGTTGAATGGGAAGTCCCGGGAGGGACGGTGTGGTTTCCGGTGTGCACTCGCTTTGCCGAACCCGGCATCTCGGGCCCTTTGTGGGTGTGTGGATCCGCGCGGCCTGCGGCAGTGCTGAGGGTCCTGCCTTTTGGCCGGAGCGAGGGAACAACCTCTCTAAAACCGTTGATCTCGGCGTTGTGGTCGTGGCCCGGGTGCTCGCAAAACGGCTGGGTCAAAAGGGGCACCCACCCTGGGTCCCGCCCCAGGCGTATTTGGGGTTACCTCACGGTCCCTGGCGGTGGACTTTCTTTACCTACTTCTCTGGGTTTATCATGGCAACATTAAATCAACAAAAAACGGAGCAAAAACAACGACGACAATGGCGAATTACGGACACCGGGAAACCTTTTCAGGGATCCAGTCGAAAGAAGGGCGGGACCAGGTGAGGGGCCCCTCTTCGAGGTGAAACGCGGGGCCTTAAATTCCTTTACGGAAGCGCACGGAGAGGGATACTGCTGGCACTCGCGGTCTTCGTGAGGAGGTAGCCGGCGCAAAGGTGGTGGCGGCGGAAGAGAGGGCGACCTGCATCACCACTGATGCGAGACGGTGGGCGCTTTCTAAAACGCTGCCCCTGCGAAGTCGCGATCGAATAGCCCCAGCGGCCACCCCGATCTGGTCAGCTGGCAAAAACAAAAAAGGCCCAAAGGCGGCAGGCGTGCGGAAAAGGATCGCCGCTCAGAAATTGAGACCGCTCGGGGGGCGAGGGTGGGGAGGGATCCTTAACGGCGGAGGATGCAAAGGGATGGCGCTCAAAATCGGCATCATCCCCAGGTTCCAAGGGCAACCTGAAGGGGCCCATGCCCAAAATTCTCCCCTAAAAAGTTTGGATGTGATGAGCCCTCCCCCAGTCGGCCGAGATGGAGTACTCGGCCACAAAAGATGAAGCGGTGGGCTCTCGAAGAGGAGGTGCGTCGTCGCCCTCTTGAAGCGGAACCGGCAGTTAAGGGCCGCGGTGAAGGGAGATTCCCGCTGAGGGACTGACCGTGTTGAGCAAATGGGCGCCTCATCGGGCATGGTGGGTATGCTCCCAGGCCCCCGCGACTTGCGGCCGCCCTGCCGGAAGCAACTCCTCCTCCATCCCAAAACGGGCGGCCCCGTTTGCGGCTGGTGGGCCTCCTGCTGCCCCTACCCTTGCCCCCTGCTCCCCCTGCTGCCCCCCTGCTGCAGCGGGGAAAGTGCGTGAAGGCGCTCCCAAGCCAGGACTGCCCTTAAACCTTCCCCCAAAGGCCAAGGGGAAGAAGAAATGGACCACGGCCAGGATGGCCGGCGCTGGCAAGTGGACAAAAGTCGCCCAGGCATTCCACGGATGGGTGGACTCCGTGTCACGCCGAAAAACTTCAACCTGGCCTGGTCCTAAAGCACACCGCCGGGGTGCGGAAGGCCCCTAACTCGTCGGCTGTAATCAAACTGCCCGGCAGCCTGAAGGGGTCACGTTTAAGCATCCTCCGGCCAAAAAAACAAACTGGAATATCGGCATCATGGCCTCCGTTTCCTCGCGGCAACAGGGGCCCGATCTCCAGGTTCCGGGGGCCGCCGGGAGAAGGCCACAATTGGTGGCCGCCAATTGGTTGGAGAAAATTCCTATCCAGGCCCAAAAGTCGCGGATCTTCGCATTTCGGGCCTGGTTTCCAATAAGACGGAGGTGGCTGAGCGGTAGCGCAAAAGGCTGCCCGGTCACCTCCGTAAAGTCGAAGAAAATCCGCCGGGACCGGTCCGGTCTCGGTGGGTATATGACTGCCCCTATTGCAGCCACCAAAAAATAATCGGTGGTGGGCGCCTCTAATCGGGTGGTGCTCGGGAGGAAATCAAACTTTGGCGGCGCGTCCGTGCGCTGTTTCCGGTGCCTCGAAATGGGCACGTGGCGGACGTGTCCCAAAGGCTCGAAGCAGTGCCCTACCGCTGGGCCAGCTGGGCCACCAGAGCAGGGCTGCGGGGCCGCCGCACTGCTCCTGTGCCCGCGGCTCAAACCGCCAAGTTGGAGGTCGGCCTGCCCCCAAACCCGACAGGGAGGGGAGGGGTAGCCTGGGCGGAAGCCAGGTGCCCAAGCCAGTGCTTCGCTGGGGACCAAATGGCCCGTCCAATAAAGATGGCCCGCTAGCATCCTGGAAAATCGAACCCTGCGCCGACTCAGGACCTCTTGTTTCAGGCATGGCGCAGTGGGATCGGGGCCGTGTGTCGGAACCGTAAGTTCCCCCGGCAATTGGGCCGGGACCTGTCCGACCTGCGCGTGGTCTGCGGACTGCGCGGGGGTCCCCCTCAACCGAGGATGTGAAAGGTCAGGCTTCGTCGGCGCCTGTTGGGAGATATTGGTTTTTCCGTCTCCCCAACGATCTCGCCAAGGGCTCCTAGACCGACTGGGGTCCTGATCCGTTCCACGGACCCTTCCTGTGCTGGTCGCGGGGGATCTCAACCCAAATCACCGGCGGGTTCCCTGCGCGAACCGCGGGAAGGACACTGGAAGAGTGGCTCCGGGGTGGCCGGTCAAACAGGGGTTCGGTAAACACTGTGTTCGAGCCCGGGCGGTCGATAATTATTATCGTTCGCTAGCCCCGCCCGGCTCGCCGAATACAAGGGCTGGGGTGTTGACGGGCGTCAGCCCTGTCGGATCATCGTTCTGATTCGGGTCTCCCCCTCCAACTATCCGGCCCTGGCCGGACCGGGGACGACGGCCCCAGGTGGCCCTCGGGCCTGGACCGAAATTTTTGAAGGAGGCGGCAATAGTGCGTCGTGGGTTTCTGCGCCCTATTGTCGATGTGGAGGGGCTTGGCTCCCGGGACGCAATGCCGGGTGTGCGACGCGTCGATTCCCGGAAAGGCCCCTCCTAAACGCCGGTTACTGGTGGAATCCCGAAATCGCCCGATCGCAGAGGTGCATCGGGCGGGCCCAAACCCCTTGTCGGGGACGGCGGGGACCCGGCCCTTGGGGGTTTGCCTCTTTCCCGGCAAAGGATTCTAAATGGGAATACCGGGGCGTCCCCGGCTAGGGAGGATTGGGGCGGCGCTGGACGGTGATCCGTGGGGGCGGCCCACAAAATGGTAAGGGCTTTCCGGGCCCCCACTCACCGAATCTGGCGCCGCAGTTGGTTGCGGCGATCGCCGGCTTTATTCCCACAGCGGAAGGGCACGGCACCTTCGATGGTCCCAAATAGATTCGACCCGTCCGGGCGCGAAGTCACCCAGGAGAGTTCGGTGCGGCCTTCAAAAATGAGGGCCCACCCGGGCCCCGTGGCATTCCGGGACGCGCCTGGCCCGGCCCTGGGGACGCCCTGGACCCAGAGTGGGGGCGATGTTTTCGCCTGTCTGGCTCAAGCCTTAAACCACAGGGTGGAAGACAGGCAGACTCGTCCTCATCAAAAGGAGGGCGTCAGCTGGGCCCGCCCTCCGCCTCAGGCCCGATCGTGCTGTTGACGTGTGGGAAAACTCTTTGAGGAGAATGTGGCGGCCCGCATCGTCCAGCACCTGGAACACATCGGTCCAAATCTGGCGGGTGGGGTTCCGCAAGGGCCGGTCGACCTCCCGCTGCTCTAGGTCCCCGACGCGGGATGCGGGTCCGGGGGGGGTTTTTTGGCGGTGCCTCGACATCGCCAGCATTCCCCCCCTGGGCCTGCAAAAGGAGGCGCCCGTACCCGGGGTGCCCCCTACCAGGTGATCGGGGCCTACCTGTCGCATCGACGTGTCGAGTTCCCGTGCCGGAGGGCTCCGGCCATCGGTGTTGTCGAGTTCCACGGGGTCGGTGTTGGGCCGCTTCTGTGGGGGTTTTCGATGGGTGGCTACGTGGCGGCAATATCGAGGGGTCGACGTCCTTGTTGCGGCGCCCCTCGTCCCCTCCCAATTTCCTGCCGTTCTCGCCACTGCGGGGTCGCTCAAGTGTTGGGGCATGGCGGCTGGGACTAAATTGGCGCTCGAAAATAGGGCCCTTTCTTTGGGCCTCGGGACGCGCCACGGAACCCCACTTATCGTTTGGGCTCCGCGTCGACGTCAACCGACGATGAAATATCTGGGTCCTGGACCGCCGATGGGTTTGCGCCCATTTTGGACCCTCGCGCCTAGGGGAGCGCGGCACTCTCCGAACCTCCCCCAACACCGGGGAAGCAGCTCCCTGTCGCCGCCACGCCGGGGTGTTGGGTCCATGGTCCTGGGGGCACCCGTGTGGGCCAACCCCTCCAAAAGGAGGTGGCAATATTGGGAAGCCCAGGGGTGTTGGCGATCCGGGCCTCAGGGCTGGGCCAATCCGGCAGGCGGCGTGCTGATGGCTGGCTCCTTGCCCTGGGACCCCTAGCAGAAATCCTGCGTCACTTTTCTTCGGCGCGGGAGGCTTTCCTCGGGGGCCGCCAGCCCGGAAGAAATAAGGGCGGGGTGCGCTCCCCTTGCAATAAAGTGGGGAGCGCGGCTGGAGCCCCCGCGCCGGCCTCAAACCATAGAACCATACCCCCCGTTCTAAAGTGGTGGCTGAAGGGACGCTTCTTGGCGACGCAGGTTCTCTCGGGACACGGCTGTTTCGGGGGTACCTTGCCGCGGTGGCCGGAAGGACCCCAAAATGCCCCAGGGCGTCGAAAGACAAACGTGCTGGAAGGTTGGGCCTGGGTCGAAACCGCCGGGGCTGGTATTCGTGGGGCCGCCTTTGCTTCCTGCCTGTCGCAGGATGCTGAAACAAAGGTCGTGGGGCCCTTCCTTTTTCTGCAGGGACGTGATGGGGAAGGAGGCCGCGGAAAGGGACAGGGGAGGCCGGGCGCCTGGCTTCCCAAAAGAAGGCCAGGGCGCCGGGGTGGCGTACGCGCGCACCTTGGAGGGCCCTGGGGGCTGGCAGAGGGTGCCCGCCCCCAGAGGGAAACTCAGAGGAGCCTTCTCTGTTTGTTCCCACGGCGCCAAACGACGGGTGTCCCAAACCACCCGGAGGAAGAAGGCCGAGGGGCCACGTCGCCAGGGTCGCCGAAACGTAATCGTGCCCGCGGCCCCGGCTACAGCGACAAAAGGAACAACCGTTGGTTTTTTTTTTTTGGGTTCCGGCCGCTCCATCTTGGTCGGGGAAATTCCCTCCCCCTCACTTTGGCGGCGGGAATTCGTGGTTTTCCAAGGAAAAAAAAAAAAAAAAAAAATTCCCAACAGGTTCTCCTTTTCGTAGCGGTGGGGCTCAGTACCTGCGGCGGTCGCCCGGAAGCTAAAAACCTGGCCGGCCTGGGGTGTGGGCCGGCCGTGGGCTGCTCCAAAGGGGCTCAATAAGCCCCTTTGGATCGCCTAAGGAGGTGCAGGGAGGGTTGAGGGGGAGGTGCCGCCCTTCCTTCTCGCAACCAAGGGGGAATCCCGGGGGGGGGGTTGGTTTCTGGGCCCTCCCTACCTGCGACTCGGGAAAAGGGGCCACCGGGGCGGTGTGGAGGGGCGTGGGAAGGGGAGGGGACTTCGGCAGGGGGTGCGATTCCCCTTCACGGCCCAAAAGCGCGGAAGAACCTGGGGGCCGTGGGGGCTGGGATTTGGCCGCGGGCAGGGTCCTGGCTCCCAGGTAAAAAAAAAAAACTCCCGGGGGTCTTTTTACCAACTGGGGCCGAGGAGAAGGGGGCGCGCTGTTCCGAGGGCCGGGGGGCAGATCCGAAGGCGGATTCTTGGGGGCCCGTGGGGTTCAATGGTTGCAAAACGTTCCTGTTAAACCCAAAGCCAGGAAGGAACAACAAAAGGGGTTTAGTCGGTGCGGGTCCGAATAAATCGCCCCGCGGGACGGGTATGCTAACATTCCCGGAAAAAACCTCCACCGGGAAAACCTCTTTAAAAATTACCAATTTTGGCCCGTCCCGCCACGGACAGGCGCCGTCAAAGAAGGGAAAAAGATAAAATTGAAAGGAGGGGTGAAAAAATTCCCGGGGTGGGTCCCACAGCTGGGGCCCACCACTTCCCTTCGGCGGGGAGGCCAAAAGGGGACCTTCGCGCGGAGGAGGAGGGAGGAAGACCAAGACAAACCAGGCTTCAAATGGGCACCGATTGGCCTAAAGGACAAAGTGCAGTCCGGCGGCAACGCCCGTATCCAACATAAACAAGTTCCCAAGGGCGAACCCTATGAGGGGTGAGGCAGCAATGAGACCCTTCCCCCTCCCGAAAGGACCCAAAGGAAAGATGGGGACCCCTTAAGGTGCGGTGGCGAACCTGAAAAGCCCGACGACCTTCCCAACCCAAGGGCTAAGCGGGAAGACCCCGACCAGGTGTCTCGGCTGGAAGGCCCAAAGGACTCCTCCCCTTCAGCGGGAAGCATAAATCACAAAAATTCGGGAGCCAAGGTAATTGTCCTTGGTTGTAATCCTCGTTATCGGACGATAAGGAAAAGGTGCAAACGGCGGCGAAACGGGCCAAAATCGAGCCGGAATCAAAAAAGTCCAAGAACGTCCAAAAAGAGCGGGAAATGGAAGGGCTGGCTCGTCAGCTGAAAGGGCAGCGGGCCCTCCCGAAAGGCTCTTCGAGGGCCAGGGCCCTGGGCTAAACCGCCTCCAGGGCCCCCGGGGAAATAAATCCCAGGCTCGAACGTTGCGCGGCTTTAGAATTGGGAAAAGGGACCCATCCTTTTTCCAACGCGGGTTGCTGCAGAGGGCGGTCCCGGCGTTTCCCGTCAGGCTTCATCCGTCGGGTTCAGAGGCCTTCGGACGGCTGGCCCTCCACGGCCGCAAAAGGTGAATGCCCACCAATTGTCGGGGGCCACCGGGCTGTCGTGGGTCAAACCCAACCTCCGGCTAACCCTGGCCCGCAGGAGCCAAAAGGAAATCTGTCCCAAGGCCTCCGGAACAACCCCCACAAACACCGCGGCTCGCCCAACCCCAAAAGGGGGCCGGGGGTGGGAAGCGACCCACCAGGAAAAGGAAAAAAACAGGGAGGGGCCGCCCAAATCTGCGCCCTGCATAACGTCGCGGGCCAAAAGGCGCTTTACAAAGGGTCCTTCAGAGGGAAAACGGCGTCGATCTGGCCGCACCCGGGGTCAAATTCAAGTTGGGCCGGACCGGGGGCGGAAAGCTAGGATCGCCCCGGCCCAAACCGACGCCTCGCGCCAAAAGGAGCTCTGGGAGGGATGTGGTACCTCTCAACCCAAAATGGCCAACTATCCCGGGTTGCGCTCGCCCCCACGTGCGCGGGCGATGCCGCAAAAATTTCCGTAAGGGGTTGGCGCGGGCGGGGGAAAGGCAGCCGGCCTGGGTAAATGAGTCGAGGCCAAAAATGAGCCCAAACCCGGTGTGCGTCGGATTGGGCGGACGTGGCGTCGTGCTCTCGCGCGCCCATGCGTGCTTCTGCCTGAACGGGCCACGTGCGACTTACCACGGGCGACCGCGCGGCCTGTTTGTGGGCCACCCGGGACACCCCCGCACCTGCCAACGCGCCCCCCGCTTGCCAAAAGGGAAGCCGGCGGACCAGTGTTGTTGGTTAAGGAGGCTGCGACAAACCAGCACCGAAGGAAACTGGCTAAGAAGAACCCAAGGGTGCCACGAAGCCCGCCCAACATCTGGGGGCCTGACGCTGGGCGGTACCAATGGGCAATAACGGCGACTTACAAATTCCTGCGGGCAACGAACCCTGCGTCGGGCTCAAAGACCTCCAACCAACCGCAGCGCGTGGTCAAGCGGCTTTTTCCATCATGTCGGGCCTACCCGCGTCCCATCAGATACCTGGGTGGGGTGACGTCGACCTCTTCCCTTCTCTTTTAAGAATTTCCTCCATCTCGAGGCATGACCCAAAGGCCAGGAGCTACGGGCTGCCAACCTGGGGCCCTCACCGTGTGGGGTTTTCTCTCCCAACAAAGCCTGGCCCGACCCGGCTTTTTCTCGTTCGGCTGACGGCCGTCATCTGGCGCGACGTCGCCTTGGATCGTCCCGAAGGTTTTCTGTGGAAAAGACGGAAATTGGCCTGGGGCGGTGGCCGCAAAAGGCGCTGCCCGGAACCTCCCGTAAAAGTCGGAAAATCCCAAGGACCGCAGGTCTTGGTGGAATGGTGGTTCCCTTTGATGGCGGCCCCAAAAAATTAATCGATGGTGGGCGCCTCCTGATGGGTGGTTTTGGTGCAGGTGTTGCGCGGCGCGCCCGATGCGCGCTTCCGCCTAAATCCGGGCCATGGGGAACAGTGAACCGGGCGTCGGCCGGCGGTGCCCCGCTGGCCAAGGCTGGGCCCAAAAGCGGAAGGATCCGGCCGCGCCGCCTTATCTTGTGCCGGGCCGGCAAAATAAATAAACCCATGGGTTGGGGGTGCGGCCTGCCGACCACCAAATCGACAGGAGGCGGATGAATAAAGGGAAGGCCTGGGCTTGGAAGCCCAGGTGCCCAAGCCCAATGCTCCGGCGAGGGGACCAAATGGCCTCCGAATAAAGATGGCCACCTGAACTCCTGCAGACAAATCGAACCACGCCAGGCCTCCAGGACCTCTTGTTTCCAGGCCAGTGGTCAATAAGGAAATGGCCGAGGCCAACCGGTCATTCCCCGGCAATAACTGGGCCGGGGCCTGTCCAACACTGCGGGCAGTGGTCCCGCGGAACTGCGGGGTCCCCTCAACCGAGGACGGAAAAAGGTCAGGCCCGTCGGCGCTCTGTTGGGAGATATTGTTGGGAATTTCAACCTTTTCTCCCAGCAATTCTGGAAACTTGGGGCCTTCCTAGACCGACTGGGGTCCTGATCCCGTTCTTGGACCCTTCCCTGTGCTGGTCCGGGGGATCCCGCCAATCCGGCGGAGGGTTCACCTGCGGCGACGCCGAAGGAAAAACACTGGAGGGTTCCTGGAGGGTCAGGCTGTCGGTCCTAAACAGGGGTTCAGTAACACGTGATACGGCCCAGGGCCGGGTCGATCGTTGATTATCTTTCAGGCCCCCGCCCTCGCCAATCGGGGCTGGAAGGGTTGGACGGGCGTCAGGGCCCTGTCGGATCATCGTTACCATCGGATTCGGGTCTCCACGCCCCTGCCCTTCCGGCCCTGGCCGAACCGGAGGACGGGCCCCAGGTGGCCCGGGCCCTGGACGGGCTAACTGAAGGAGGCCAATAGGGTGGATCGTGGGTTTCCTTTTATTGTCGATGGGGAGGGGGCACAATGGCTCCGGGACGCAATTCGCAGGTGTGCGACGCGTCGATTCCCCAAAAACTCCCCTCTAAACGCCGGGTACCTGGTGGAATCCGAAATGCCGCGATGCCCGAAGGTGCATCGTGGCACGGCGCTTCACCCGTTGTTGGAACGACGGCGCGGGACCCCCTTGGGGCCGGTGCTCGCCCTCTTTCCAGCAGCAAAGGCGGGCCCAAGGTGGGAATAACCGGGGGATGCCCGGCTGGGGAGGGCGGGCGGCGCTGGACGGTGATCGTGGGGCCCACAAAATGGTAAGAACGGGCCGTCGCCGGCCCCCCCCACTCACCGGAATCTGGCGCCCCAATTGGGGCAGCGATCGCCGGCTTTATTCCCGGCGGAAGGGGCACGGCACCTTCGATGGTCCCAAATGGAACGGAAGGGAGGTCGACGGTCCCGGGCGCCAGAAGTCACCCGGGGAGGTTCGGGCGGCCCTTCTAAAAATGAGGGAAACGCACCGCCCCGGGTCCCGATGGCATTCCGGGACCGCCCTAACCAGCCTAGGACGCCCTGGAGCCCAAGTGAGGGGATGTTTTTTCCCTGTCCGCCAAGCCTTAATCCCACAGGGTGGAAGACGGGGAACTCGTCCCTCATCAAAAGGGCTCTGGGACTGCCCCTCCGCCGGCCGATCGTGCTGTTGGGACGTGTGGGAAAACTCTTTGAAGAATGTTGGCGGCCCGCATCCCTTTTTGGAACCGTCGGTCCAAATCTGGCGGAGTGGCAGTATGGAAAGGGCCGAATAAGTCCAACCGTTTGGGGTTGGGGTCCTGACGCAGGTTCGGTGTCTAATTTGGGGTGTTTTGGGCGGTGTCCTCGACTTCGCCGCAATTCCACCCTGCCCTGGGCCCTCCCAAAAGGCCTCCGGCCAAGGGTGCCTCCCCCTCTAAAGGGTGATCGGGGCCTCCTGTCGCATCGACGTTCGGGTTCCCTGCCGAGATGGGCTCCGGACCTTCTTGTTGGAGTTCCACAGGGGGTCGGTGTTGGGACCGCCTTCTTGGGACGTTGGTTTTGAATTGGGTGCCGTGGCGCCCATATCGGGGTGTCGGGTCCGGTTGCGGACGACCCCTCGTTACCCGCCGGGCCCAATTTTCGGGGCTAATTCCCAGGGGGTCGCTCAAGGTTATTGGGCCATCCGGCCTGGGACTAAATTGGCGCTCAAAATCCGGGGGCCCCTTTCTTTTACCGGGCCTCGGGGCGCGCCCTCGGACGCCCAAATTTTTGCGGCGTCGCGTCGGGCTCAACCGACTTGAAATATCCCACGGGCCTGGAACCGCCGTTGGAGGTTTTCGCTTATTTTGACCCTCGCGCCTTGGGAGCAGCGGCAACCTCTCGGAACTGCTCCCCAACACGGAGGGAAGGCTCCCCTTCGCCGCCTGTACGCCGGGTCTCGGTGCGGTCCTGTACGGGGCACCCGGGTAAGAACCAACCCTCCAAAGGTACGGCGGTTTGAGGGGAACCCGGAGGGTGTTGGCGATCCGGGCCCGGGGTACCGGACCATTCCGGCGAAGGCGGCGTGCCTGGGCTGGCTCCGCCCGGGACCTGGATGCCAAATCCTCGCGTCCCTCTTTTCTGGCGCGAGGGGAAATCTCGGGCCAGGCCAACCCGAAGAGAGAATAAGGGGCGAGAGACTTCGCTCCCTTGCAATTCCCAGGAATGGGAGCTGCGGCTGGGCACCCCAGCCCGGTCAAACTATAAACCCGCCCCGTATTAAGTGGTGGCTAAAGGGGCCGGCTCTTAACGTTCCGCGCACCATTCTCTCCGGGACCCGGCTGTTTCGGGGGTACCTGTGCCGCGCGTGGCCAAGGGAAACCCCGGAAAAAGTCCACCCTGGCGTTGTCCGAAGAAGGCCTTTTCCTGGAAGGTGCCCGTGGGCAAACCCGGAAAGCCGTATGTCGTGGGGCCATTTTTCGCTTCCGGTAGTGCGCAGGGATCCGAAAACGAAAGTCGTGGGGCGCCGTCCTTCTTTCGGAGGACGTAATTAAGGGAAAGGAGGCCGCGGAAAGGGACGGGGCCGTGGGCGCCTGGCTATCCGCAGAAGGCCAGGGCGCCGAAGGTGGCTCGCGCGCCCCCCTTTGACACTGGGCCCGGCCGGCAAGAGGTGGCCCGCCAAGAAGGGCTCAGAGGAACCTTCGTGCTGTTTGTTCCGGCTTTTGGCCCTAAGGACGTCCCAATTCCCAACAAGGAAAGAAGGGGCCAGAGGGGCCACGTCGGCCGCCAGGGGTCGCCGGGGCTGTTATCGGTGCCCGCGGCCCCCGGCTTTAACGGAATGAAAAGGAACAACCGTTGGTTTTTAAATTGGGTATACCCGGGCCCATCTTGGTCCGGGGGGCCCCATATCCCCTTCCCCCTCACCTTTGGCGGGGGAATCCTAACTTGGATTTTTCCAACGGCAAAAAAAAAAAAAAAGGTTAGGTTAAATTTGGGTTGGGTTCGGTTACCCCGAACGGGTTCCCCTTTTGTCCAGGGGTGGGGCCGGTACCTGCGGCCCGGGTCCCGGCCGCCGGGAAATAAGAGGAACCTGGCCGGCCCTGGGTGGCCGGCCGTGGAGGCTGCTCCAAGGGGCTGAACAAGCCCCGCTTTGGATCCTTTCCCAAGGTGCGGGGACGGGTTGCAGGAGGTAGACGTGCCGCCCTTCCCTGGCCTCTCCCCAACCAGGGGAAGTCCGGGGGAAAAGGGTGTCCCGGTTTTCTGGCCCTCCTATCCTCCCGACTCGGCGGGCCCACCCGCTGATGCGGTGTGGAGGGCCGTGGGAGGAGGGTTCGGCCAGGTGTGTCGGATCTCCCTCCTTCACGCCGGAAATGGAGCAGCGGCGGGCTTAACACCGCGGGGGCTGGGGAATTATCGCCCTTGTGGGTTGGGGCTCCTGGCTCCCCCCGGTAACAGATTCCGGGAAGTCTTTTTAACGACGGGGCCGGGGAAGGGGCTAGTTCCGACGCGCCCCAGAGGAGCAGATGGCCCGTAAGGCCGAGATGAAACCACTTCGGGCCAGCGCTGGTGGGTTGCAGATGGGTCAAAAACGTTCCTTGACCCCTACCCTAAAACGTCGGGAAGGAACAGCGTGGGTTTTGGTCGGTGCAGTCCGACGCCCGTCTTTGCCCCCGCGAGGACGGGATGCGTAAACATTTACGGTAAAAAAAAAGGTTCCGGTGTGGGAGTTGTCGGTTCCCATCCGGCGCGTCCCCAGGTTCCGGATGGGGCACGCCCCAGATAGGGGTACCAGCTTCGGCCGCGGACAAAACGACAGGGTGTGCCTCTCTGCTCCGTTAAAGGGTGGAATGTGGCGGTGGCTCCCCGGGTGAACCTGTTGTGGCGGGCCAGCCCTCCTCCCTGTACCCCTCTTTGTTAAGAGGAACACGGGATCGGCCGGTCTACGATGCGTCAGAGCCTCCGCCGGGTGATTATGAAGAGCAAAGGTATGAAAGAGCCAAAGGTTGAATTTGCGTGGAGAGGTTGGGGCAAAGGGAAAAGTGCGAGGATGTATGGTGGAAATTCCCGAGGAGGGGAACCGGTGTGAAATCGTTGGTTTTTGCACTCGGCTTTGCCGAACACCAGGCGATCTCGGCCTGTCGTGGTGTCGTGGATCCGTCTCGCGGCCTGCGGCGGTGTGAGGTCCTGCCCATTGGCCGGCCGCAGGGCCCCTAAAAACCGGATCTCGGCGTTTGGGTACGTGGGTCAGGTGCTCCGGAAGCCAGCGGGGTCCCGCCATTAGCGGCCACCCTGAACCCCCCCCAAGGCGTTTAAAGGAACCGGTACCATGGTCCCTGGCCCGGTGGACTTCCATTACCTAATTTCGTGGGTTTGATATGGTACATCAAAACCTTAAAAAAAAATACGATCGACAAAAGGCGGGACAATGGCGAAATCCTTTAAAATCTTTCGGAAGGATCTAATTGAAAGGAAGGCGCCCGGACCGGGTGAGGGGCCCTCCGATGGTGAAAACGCAATTATGCCCTCAAAATTTTCGGAAGCGCACCGGGAGGACCAGCCGGCCTCAAACGGGTCTTCTGGCGAAAGAAAACAGCCACGCACAAGTTTTCTGGCAAGGAAAGGAGGAACGATGAGCAACTTTCGTCTCCCCCTTACTGCCAGGCGCGGGCGTTTCTTGAAACGCCCAACCGCACCTTCAAGATCGCGGTCCGTGGCGGCCCAGCGGGACCCTACCACTGGTTTGGTCCTGGGCAAAAGGAAGCCCAAAGGCGGCAGGCGTGCGGAGAATGACCGCACGCTCGAAAATGTCGAGGCCGCTCGGAGGGCAAGAGGCCGTTGGAGGGAGGCGTTAACGGGGAATGCAAAAGGAGATGGCGCTCAAAATCTGGGCATCATCTCCCAGGTTGCCAAAAGTCCGGCCCTGAAAGGCCCCGTCGTGCCCTTAAAAGTTCTCCTCCATTAAATAAAACAGTCGGTGGACTTTCAACCGTTCCCCAGTCCGGGAGATACGGGAAATTACTCGGCTGACAAAACGTTATTGGGAGAGAATTGAGGGGGAGGTCGGCGTCTGCGGCCCTCTTGGGCAGAAAACCGGCCTTAAGGGCCCTACGAAGGAGATGCCACGCTGAGGGACTGGTGATTTGAGCAAATACTGCGGCCCTCATCGTGGACATTTGGGCCCCAGTGGCTAAGGCCCCCGCGACGTTGCGGACCCCTCCTGCCCGAGAAGCCTTCGTCACCGCGGCCGCCGTGGCGGGCCTTCAGTGGTGAAGGGCCTGCCTGCCTCTCTGCCCTCTTCTCCTGCCCTGCCCCCCTGCCCGCTACTTGCAGCGCCCAATTGGCAAGCGGCAAAAAGGCCGCGACGCCGGGATGGGGCCTAAGTCTTCCCAAAGGCCAGAAGGGAAGAAAAAACCCGGAACCCGGGCCAGGGTCGTGGCGCCACACGGTAACGGCCGGCGCAAGGGCGATCCCACGATGGGTGGACGCTGGTGACGCGGTTAAAGCGGCCAAACCTGGCCTGGCCCCCAAAAAGTAACATCGGCGGCAAGGGGGGTCCCGGAAACTAAAGGCTAAACAAATCGGCCAAAGTAATCAAAACCGGCCGGGCGCGGCGAAAAGGGTCACGTATCCGACATCCTCCAAGATGCCAGAAAAAATCAAACTGGAGGGAATATCTGGCCTCCTTTGCCGCGGCAACGAGGGGAATTCAGGTTCCGGGAAGGCCCCAGCGGAGAAAAGGGTTTGGCTGAAAAGCTTGGTTTGGTTGGAAATTTCTAATCTCAGGCCCGGTCGCGGATCTTCGCATTTTGGGCCTGGATTGATTCCGTAGACAAAGACGGGTTGAGGCGGTAGCGCAAAAAACGGCCGGTCACCTCCGTAAAGTCAGAAATCACCCAGACCAACGGGTTCTCGGCGGGTTGGTGCCGCTGCCCTTGGCAGCCCAAAAAAACGAGTGGGCGCCTCCTGATCGGGTGGTGGCTCCGGTGCGGGTAACTTGGCGGCGCGTCGATGCGCTGCTTCCGGTTCGAAATAAGGGCACGTCGGAGCAGTGTCATCGGGCGTCGACCCAGCGGTGCCTGCCCGATGGCCATTTGGGCCCCAAACTTGAAACCAAAATAAATATTCAATAAAATCATTTTTGGTTTGCCTTGTTACATAAGGTTACTCCAGGACTTTCCACTTTGATCCCGGTTTTTTGATTCCGTTATTCTGTCTCTTCCGGTTGGGAGGGCATTCTATTTCAGATGGATTATTGTCTCTTTAGCATCGGGTTAGGATGCGACCGGTCTTCCTTGCGCCAGAAGCGGCTCCAGGTACTCCGGCGAAGTGTCCCGTTAGCGGTTGCATGGATGAAAAAGTTTGTTGAAGTGGTAAAAATTTGTTGGCTGGGCCCCTTTAAGGGTGGGAAAAATTTTTGTGGTCGCCGTTGTTTTCTTGGTATTCCGGTTTAATTGCGAAAAGGTCCTCTTGAAGTCTCTTCATAAGAAACCGGGCTTCATCATCAGTCTGGTCTTGTTTTGATGTACAATGCGGCATGTTTGCCTTTAAGCTCATCTCTCTCCATTTCGTTATCCCCAATTGCCTTACCCAATCGGAAATTTTCCTTTTCGTTTGCCTTATTGACGGCCTGCTTTGTTCTAAGGATCTTTTCGCTGTTGCAGATGGGTATCTAATTACCCTTGAGCCTTCAAAATATCCGATAAGTCTTCTACTCTTCAAAGGGCCATTTCCGTTTGTTTATAGATAAGCCAAAATTGGGCGTGCCGGGAGTGGGACGACAACTTGAAGCCGGATTTGGTTTTCAGTCCATCTTTCCCCAAGGAAAACAGCCCCGACCTTCCCTCAAACCTTGCCCGTCCGTGTAAATTCGGTCCCAGATTAGCCAGGGTGTTGGATCTGCTCTTGGTTTATCTAGATGGTTCTTGGTGTGGTTTTGCAATGCAGGGTGTTGATTGGGATTGGGTGTTTCTCTTTCTTCCCCCTGTCGCCGAAGGTGCCTTTATGTTTCCAGTTTTGAAAAGGTTGCCCCTTCTTTGATCCGCCAGGTCAAGGTAGTCAGACAATTGCGAGCGCGGCGTTGAAACCGTTCTTTACGGCCCGGATTTTCTAAGGCGGAAACCCCTGAACAACATTTAGCTGTTTCCTTGATGTTAATTTGGAGGGTTTCGCCCATGCTCCAAAGCGTAAATGACAAGGTTCCACTGCAGCAGTTAAAAATGTTCTTGACTATTTCCGGGTTTTAATCCCCTTTAATTTTGCGGCTCTTACTTGGTTGTCCGGAAAATTTCCCGGCTTTTCTTGCAAACTTTTGTAATATGTTCCATTGAAGGTTAATTTCTGATCTATTTTTTGGGCCTATGGTTTAATAGATTTTTCCATTTTTTTAGGTCCGCCCATTGGGCATGGGGTTGTCAATTTTAATGTCTGTTGGTGATGACCTTGCCTTGGTCTTGTGAGGTGCAAAACTTTAGCTTATTTTTGATGAGCCTGTAATATTCGAGTGTCTCCTTTAAATTGGACCCTTATCTGCCAAAAACCACACTGCATCCAAATGCCTGTGCCAGCCCAATGCCTTCTCTAGATCCGGGCAGGGTGATAAGGGTTCCACCTTGGGTTTCCCTCGGTCCCTGCACACAACCTTGGATTGCTCCTCCCCTTCTTCTCCCGCTTCCTTAATCCTCCCTTCCCAAAGTAACCTTCAGGTACCCTCCCTCAGGTTTAGTATTTTGTTCTGGATCCCTTCTTTTTGGGACCATGCACTATCGAAGCCCCTCTTGTCCAGGTGGGACCACACGGTTGTTATTAGTCTCTGCCCTTTTCTCTTATATTTCCATGGGTTCATAGAGGGTCCTCAGTGCTTTTTGGACCAAACCCGGCCTTCTTGGTTTCCAGCCCTAGGTACCAGGTGCCCCAAGGGGCCGGACAATTTTTCGGAGCTTCCCCATAACCGGAAGGCCCTATGGGTCTTTGCTGGGGTGGTAATTATTCCTTATCAGGCCTTTCTCAATACCACCACCCTGTGGCCTCCTTGTGGTGGAAACCAGCCCAAACTTTCAGACAACTTTGGCCATCTTCGGGTGGAATTCCGGTTCAGCCTTCAACCAATGCCCTAACTATATCTGCGGTTATGCCCGTCTCCTCCGGAGTCTTTCTTAGGATTGAAGGGTTTCTGATTTTATAAGTTCCTCTTGCTAAAGGGTGGTCATTTCCACCTTGGTTTTAGTGTTTTTCCCCTGCCGTTTCTTCTTTTCCCGGTGGTTCGGTGTCCGTTTCCGATCGTCGGGGAAGAATGTTTCCGCAAGCTCTTGGGCGAATCCCTTTGGTGATGAACCTTGTCCCTTTGACAAGCTCATCTTCAGATCCTTTGTTGGCCTTCTTAATATTCTATATTTCCATCCCATTCCTTCTTTCTCCTGTTTTCCCCGAAATTCCCAACTCTGTTATTTGGCTTTTTGACCTCACTTTATATCTTCTTTCTGTTCCAGGTCTTCCTTTCGACGGGTGCTTCTCCGGTTTTTGCTGCAGCAGTTCCCAACGCTTCAAAGGTAAATTTCTTTTTACTATCTTCTAATTCCTTAGTCCCAAAATTTCAGTTTAATTTCACTTTAACTTTGGGCCCTCCTCGCATGCCTCGATCCCAACGCATTTCTCTTTGATGGTATTGTCCAGTTCCTCTTTTGTTGTGATACTCTCAATTTTTTCGGGGTTAAGTTTTTCCTTCCTGGTTTGGGTCACCTTTTCGATAAAAGCTGGCCAATTCCCTTTCGGTGTTAAATCTTCTTTATTTTGAATTTTGGAAACTTTCTTAACCCTCCCTCGTGGTGAATAACCCAGTTTGTGGTCGGGCTACGTCTTCCATTACCTTCCAGTCCTCCCTTTTACCCCTACCAGATCAGGGGCAAGAAGGTGACGTCAATACACTACTACACTTTTTCCCCTCTTGTTGTTTGGAATGTGGGGTTTTTGCCGCCGCTGTTTGGATTGAAGGTTGTTTTGAAAACCAAAAGCCCAATAATTGTCTCCTCTTTTGTCAAGTTTTTCCTGCCCCCAATATCGGCGTTAAAATCGCCCCACTTAATTGGGACCAGGGGGCTGAGATCCTTGAGGCCGACGGGTGGTCCGAGATAGTCGTCCAACCTGTTGGTCTGGTTTAAATATACCAAATATTGCCAAATCTTCCAATTCCCGGTTTCGACCCACCACCACGATGTTGTTAGTGGTGTCTTGGGGTGACTCTGGCATCCACTTCTGGGTTTCACCAGGGCCGCCACTTTCACCCTTTGTCTTACCGTTTCCCTAAACCTTTACTCCCTCAAATTTTGACTCCTTTCCCCACCCTAGGGCTCTTGGTTAAGAAATCGGCTTCCTTTTTGCCCCTCAATTGAAATTTCGTCGGTCCGGACCTTTCCTTTGGAGGTTGATCTAGGGCTATTTGTATCTTTATTTTTCCAGCATGGACGGCCTTTGGCCGCCACTGTCGGCGGGCTTAATCCCTTCTTCGTGTTGGGCACGCATGGTCGAAGGCGTTGGTTCGTTGTCCAACTTTGCCTTGGTGATTATGGCAACCTGGGTGGTGCGGCCTTTGGAGCCCGCCCACCTCGGCTCCACCGGGGCCCCCCAGTGGCTGCAAGGTTGCTGGTTCTTTAAGAACTTTTGCTATGTCCAAAGCCCGGACAAGCCGCCCACTGAACCAGGGGTTGATCTTCCCCTTATTCGCTGGAGGTCAATAGAACCTTATTTGTTGCTCTATTTAAGATGGTGGGTGAACACCCAATCCTTGTTTGGATATGATTCCTCCCTTTTCCCTCCTGTATTTGAATTTCACCCATTACTTTCCAGGACCTTCCTAGGTCCAATTCGTTTTGAAACTCTGATAATTTCGTCAATGGTACCCTTTAGGACACTTTTCCAAGCACTAATAAAGGATCCGATTTTGAAAAACGTCTATTTCAGTTGGGTTTCGGCCTTTTCTAGTCGGTTTTTTAACTTTTCTCTTTCCGTGGTTGCTAGCCCTATCACAACTTTCCCTTCCTTAGCCCGTCTGACGTTGGCCCTCTATCCAAGGTCTTTGGCGTTGCCTTCTCTGACTCTGTCCCGAATTTTGTCCTCGTGTCTTGTTTCTTGGAGGGTGACAACGACTAGTGGGTTAATCTTTGTGGGTTTTTTTACGAGGTTTGTCGCGGTTACTCATAACTCGCTGCCTTGGGTCGCCCTCTCCATTCTCCCTCAAGTTGGTCTTGATAGTTTCTTTCTTGGAGGTTTTGCATGCTCTTCCATTTTGGATGTAATGCTCGTGTCTAAAAGGGGCCCTGGCCCTTCCCCTCCTCTCTGTCCTGCAAGGTCCGCCCTAGATATTTCCCCTTTTCCTTCAATTGGATTTTACTGGCTGGTAAATTCTTTGCTTCAATTCGCCTGCCTTAATTTCCCTCGTATTCCCGAGTTTGGAAAGGGCTCCCTTTGCCTTCGGACCTTTTGCCTCCTAAAGACCTTCCCGATATTGGACTGGGCCCGTCACGTCGCCGACTTTCAAGGTTGGGCATAGTGGGTTCCCGCCCTCTCTCCCCTTTTCTGGGAGATTCCCCTGGGTTCTGGGGCGATTTCTCCTTTCGCCTCCCCCTGTTTGGACCCATGTATATGCTCAATCATTGTTTCTGACGTCTATCGCGGTTAATATAAGAAAAATTAAATGGCTTTTGGTTTTGCTACAAAATTTTGTTTTTCGGGTCCTGTGAATCAACTTTAATCAAAAGGGTGGGCCGGGGGCGATTTTTTTTTTTTTCCAGATTTTTGCTTTCAAAAAGGATGGTGTTGGGGAGGACAGTCAAGACAAAACAGGAAGGAAACAGACCGAACTAAAAAATTTTTGGCAAAAATGAACTATTTAAACTATAAAGCTAAAACATTGTAAACGGAAACTCCTAAACGGAATCTAATGGAATTTGTTTTAAAACGAAAGGGAAAAATTAACAAATCAAGAAAAGTTTGGCCTGCAAACAAGCTATAATTCTGGGAAGTTTTGAAAACTAAGTATATAGGGTTTGGGTTAGGTTAGGTTAGGTTGGTTAGGTTAAGGTTAAGTTGATTAGGTTTCCCCCGAACAGGTTCCCGCTTTTGTCATGGGGGGGGCTCAAAAGCCTGCGGCTTGGGTCGGCCGCAGGGAAGGCTAAGAAGGAACCCTTGGGCCCCCGGAGGTGTAATGGCCGTGGGGAGGGCTCTCCGGCGGGCTGAACCAAGCCCGGATCTTCCAAGGGTGCGAAGGGACCCGGGTTGCAGGAGGGTAGGTGTGCCCCTTCCTGTCCTTCCAACCAAGGAGGAGTCGCGGGGAAGAAGGGTGTCGGTATTCCCGTGGGCCTCTCCCTATCCTCCCGACTCGGCAAACCAACCGCTGATGCCGGTTTTGGAAGGGCCGTGGGAGGGGACATTCGGCGGTGTCGTGATCTCCCCCTTCCTTGCGGGAAATGGAGCAACGGCGGGCTTAACATCCGGCCGCCGCTGGGGGCTGGGGTTGGTCCTTGCGGTCGGGAACTCCGGCCCATGGCCCCTCAGTAACAGATTCGGGAATTTGTTAACCTGACTAAGGGGGGCCGGGACGAAGAGGAACGCCCTTTAATTCCGACGGCGCCCCAGGGAGGCAGATGGCCCGTGGGGCCGGGGATGGGGCCCTTCCGGCCGGCGCTGGTGGGGTTGCAGATGGTGAAAGTTCCTGTGGCCCCATTAAAAACTCAGGAAGGAACAACGTGGTGGTTTTGGTCGGTGCGGGTCCGGCCCCTCTTTCCCCCCGCGGAACGGGTATGCGTAAATTTCCCACGGTAAAAAAAAAAAGGTTAGGGTTGGGAATTGGGTTGGGTTCCCCGAACGGGCCCCTTTTTCGGGGGTGGGCTTTCTGCCACTTTGGGTTGGCCGGGGAGGCTAAAAGGAACCTTGGCCCCAAGGGTGTAAAGGGCCTGGAAACTTTCTTTCAAGCGGGCAAATAAGCCCCGCTTTGGATCCCTAAAAGGAGGGGTGCAGGGACGGGTTGCAAAGGAGGTAGGTGTGCCGCCCTTCCTGTCTCTTAAAATTGGAATCGCAGGGGAAGGGTTCCGGTATTCCGTGGGCCCCCTCCCTGTCCTCCGACTCGGCGAAAACCATCCCTGATGGCGGGTGGAGAGGGCCCCGTGGGAGGAGGGGGACATTCGGCTGGGTCGTCATTCTTCTTCGGCCGAAATGGAGGGCTAACCGGGCTTAACATCGGGCCCGCTGGGGGCTGGGAGTTGGTCCTTGCGTGGTCGGGTCCTGGCTCCCCCTGGTTTAACAGACTCGGGGTCCAACCTAACTTCGGGAGGGCCGAACGAAGGAACGCTAGTTCCGGCGCGCCCGGAGGCAGATGGCCGAAGGCCGAGATGGGAACCTTGGCCCCGGCGCCAGTGGGGTTGCAGATGAGGTGCCAAACGTTTCCCCGGACCCCAAAGGCGTCAGGAAGGGAACAACGGGTTGGTTTTATCGGTTTGAGGTCAAACCAACCCGTCTTTGGCGAGGACGGGTTGGCCGTAAACATTTCCCCACGGTAAAAAAAAAAAAATAAAAAAAAAAAAAAAAAAAAAAAAAGGTTGGTTAAGTTGGGTTAGAATTAAATTTGGGTTGCGCCCGGTGCCTCGAAATGGGCACGGGGAGCAGTAATCATGGGCGTCGACCGCAGCAGTACCTTTCCGCCCTGGCCAGCCGGGCCCCAGTTCAAGAAGGCTGCAAGGCCCGCCGCCTCATCCTGTGCGCCCGGCTAACAAACCCGGCCAAGGTTGGCCTACCGCACCACCAAACCCGACAGGGAGGCGGAGGGGGAGGTGGGCCTGGGCGGAAAAGGTGCCCCAAGCCCCTTCGGCGGGGACTCTGGCCGTCCCAAAGAATGGCCACGCTGGGCATCCTGCGGAAAAATCTGAACCCGCCGGAGCTCAGGACCTCTTTTTAAGGCATGGCCAGTGGTCAGTCAAGTTTGGGTAGTGTCGGAACCTTTGAACCCCCCGGCCCAAAACTTTGGGCCAGGGACCTGTCCTTTCCTGCGGCGGTGGTCTGCGGGACCTTGCGGGGTCCCCCAACCGAGGGACGTGAAAGAAAACCCAGGCTTCCGGCGCTCTTTGGGAGAATTGGTTTGTTTTATTGGCACCCAACAGATTCCTCCCGACTTCGAGGGCTTCCTAGAAAACCGCTGGGCCTAATCCCGCCTTACCGGACCCTTCCCTGTACGGTAAGGGATCTCCGCCAAATCCTTGGGGTTCACCTGCGGCGGGACCGCAAGGGAAAGGCACTGGAAGGTGGCTCCTGGAGGTCGGGCTGTCGATCTTAAACAAGGGGTTCCGGTAACACTGTTCAAAGGCCCAGGGCAGGTCGATTTGATGTTCTTCCTGGCCCCCCTCCCAGGCCCAAGGGCTGGAAAGGTGTTGACGGGCGTCGAGACCCTTCGGATCTCGTTATATCCGATTGGGGTTCCGCCCTCCTGAACACCTATGCCCCGGCCGGATTGAGGCCCCAAATTGGCGCCTCGGAAAGCCCTGGGAGGCTTCTGAAAGGCGGCAATAGTGCGGTCGTGGGTTTTCGCCCAATATTTGTCGATTGTGGAGGGGACCTTGGCTCCGGGACGCAATTCGCGGGGGCGACTCGTTCCGGGCCAACGTCTCCCTCCTAAACGCCGGGTGTACTGGTGGAATCCTGGTCGCCGCGATGCGTGGCTTGCATCGCGGCGCGGCCTAATCACCCGTTGTCGGGGACGACGGGCGCAGGGGCCAACCCTGGAGCCAGGGTTTCGCCTCTTTCAACCCGGCAAAAGGATGGCTCTCAAGGAAAGGAATAGCCGGGCGGTCGCCGCGGCTGGGGGAAACTGTTGGGGCGGACGGTGACCCGTGGGGCGGCCCTTTGAAATGGGATGAACTTCGTCCTTGGGCCCCCCACTCACCGAGTCTGGCGCCGCCAGTTGGTAGCGGCGATTCGCCAAACTTTATTCCCAGCGGAGGGCCACGGCCCTTGATGGTCCCAAAGGCCGGATGGGGTGACCCGGTTCCGGAAGGCCAAAGTCCAGCCCGGGAGGCTGGTTGCGGCCCCAAATGAGGGGCCCCACCGGGTCCAATGGCGTTCCGGGAGCGGCCCCTGGCCCTGAAGGGACGCCCCTGGGAGGGCCAGGTAGGGCGATGTTTTTCCTTCTGGCTCAAGCCCCTACCACAGGGTGGAAGACAGGCCGGGCTGGTCCCTCATTCAAAGGAGGGCTCGGCGGTTTCCCCCTTTCCCCTTGGGCCGATCGTGTTGTTGGACGATGTGGGAAAACTCTTTGGGAAGAATGTTGGCGGCCCGCATCTCCCAGCACCTGGGAACACGTCGGCCCCAAATCTGGCGGGTGGCGGTATGGCTTCCCGCAAGGGCCGGTCGACCGTCCCCGGTGCTGCGGGTCGGGTCCACGGCACGGTGTCCCGGGTGGGGTGTTTTTGGGGTGTCCCGCATCGCCAACGCATTTAACCCTCCCTGGGCCTGCATAAAGGGGGCGCTCCGATACCCGGGGTGCCCCTCCTGCAAAGGGTGATCGGGGCCCCTGTCGCTGACGTGTCGAGTTCCCGTGCCAAAGTGACCCGGACCTCGGGGGTTGGAGTTCCACAGGGGTCGGTGTTTGGGGCCGCTTCCGGGAACGTTGGATTTGATTGGGTTGCTACTGGCGGCAATATCGAGGGTTGGCGCGTCACTTGTTGCGCGGCACCCCTCGTCCCCGCCCGTTAACCAATTTTCCGGGGGCTGCGATTCTCGCCACTGCCGGGTCGCTCAAGGTTATTGGGGCATCCCGGCGGCTAGGACTTGGGCTCGAAAAATCCGAGGCCCTTTTACTTTGGGCCTGGAACCCCCTGCGGACCCCATTTGTTTCGGCGTTGCGTCGACGTCAAACCGACGATGAAATTCGGCCTAGTCCTGGACCGCCGATGGGAGTTTTGCCCATTTTGAGCGCCTCCGCCTTTGGCGGAGCGGCGGCTCTCGGCGAACTGCTCCCCCCAACGCGGGGGACCTTGGCTCCTTGTCGCCGCCCCAAACGCCCGGGGTCGTTGGGTCCATGGTCCTGCGGGGCCCGTGTGGGCCGAACCCTTTCAAAGGAGGTACTGCCGGTTATTAAAAGAACCCGGGGTGTTGGGTCGGGCCGTCGGGGCTACCGGACCATCCGGCGGGCGGCGTGCTTGATGGCTGGCTCCTTGCCCTGGGACCTGAACCGCGAAATCCTCCGCACTCCTCTTCTTCCTGGCGCGGGAGGCGAGGTCTCGGGCTGTAAACCAGCCCAGAAAGATAAGGGGGGCGAGAGATTGAAGCTCCCTTGCAATCAAGATGGGAGTTCGGCCTGGGCACCCCGGCGCCGGCCCGTCTGAATAAAGCCATACCGCCCCGTATTAAAGTGGTGGGGCTAGAAAGGACACCCCTAACTTCCGCGCGGCCGGGTTCTCTCAGGACACGGCTTTTCCGGGAGGTCCCCCCGTGGCCGGTAAGGGAGCCCCAAGGAAGATGCCCCACCCTATGTGCTGAAGAAGACGGCCCAACACGCGCTGGAAGGTGCCCCAGCCTGGGTCGGCCCGCCGAGGCTGCGTAGTGTCGTGGGGCCGCCTTCGCCTGCCGTAGTGGCGGATGGCGAGCAAAGGTCTGGGGCGCCGTCCGCTTTCTGCGAGGACGTGATGGCCCTGGAAGGAGGCCGCGGAAAGGGACGGGGGGCCGGGGCGCCTGGCTTCCGCAGAAAGAAGGGCCCCGGGGCCCGGGGGCGTAACGCGCAACCTTCCCCCCTGAACACTGAGCCCTTGGGCGGCCCAAGAAGGGTCCCGCCGGAAGACTCAAGGGAGCGCCGTGCTGTTTGTTCCAGGCCTAAAGCGACTTCCGGGTGTCCCAACACACCCGTGAAAAGAAGGCCCGAAGGGGCCATCCCCAGGGTCGCCAAAACTTGGTCTGCCCGCGGCTGGCACACCGCATGAGAAAGGAACAACCCGTTGGTTTTTGGTGGGTATACCGGCCGCTCCATCTTGGTCCGGGGGGCCCCTTATCCCCCTTCCCTCGCCTTTGGCGGCGGGGAATCCATCGCTGGTTTTCCAGCAAAAAAAAAAAAAAAAGGTTGGGTTGGTTAGGTTGGAAGTTGGGAGGTTGGGTTAGGTTAAAGGTTTGGGTTAGGTTGGGTTGGTTAGGTTGGGTTGGGTTAGGTTGGGTTTTTTTTTTTTTTTTCGTGTTTTCCTGACAAGGGATCGGGGTCCTTTTCCCTTTCTTTTTGTACTTATTCTTTGTACATTTTGTTCTTTTTATTTATAATTTGGTTTTATCTTTATTTCTTTTCTTTTTTTTTTTTTGTTTTTTTTTTAATTAATCTAATTACATACTTTACTTTACTTAAGTCTAGTTTTAATTCTTTTTTTACTTTCCAGGTAATAGACGCTGGGTATTTCTCCATAGTTCGGGCCTTATTTTCGATACATAATGTTTCTATTTTGATCTTTTTTTTCTTAATTTACTTACTTATTGCTTATCTTTTACCTTTCATATCTTAATTTATTTAATTTACTACTTACCTTCAGCCCTATTCCTTCTTAATACTATTGTTACTTAATAAGGCTTATATAATTTATATATCTTTATTAATGCTATTTTATTGTTTATTTTTATTCTTTGTTGCTGAACCCAAAGGCTTCTGTATTTCTCTTATTAAAATTAAAAGTTCTCTTTGCTAATTTTTTCCACTCTCGATTTAATTGGTCATAACTTCCAAATAATTGGGCCTCCGTCAGCAAATGAAAGGGGGCTCTGCCCGGAACCTCCCCATCACCCCATACCGGGTTTCCGGCAAACAGTGGGGTCCCAAAACCCCAAAATGGCCCTGTTAACGCCTGCACCTGGCTTGGACTGAGCTCCAAGTCTCCCTTTTGGCACGGTACCGTCGACCCAAGGGAAAGAAGGGAAGCGGTGGTCGGGTTTTTGGCTCTAATAAGGCGGTTCCCTCGCAAATGGACTCCTGTCAGGAAATCCTTTTTGACAATGGGGCCGGACCTCTTCATCAGTCCGGCCGTCTCTTTGTAACGCAGGGCGGCCCTCCTTGGAGAAGGTCCGCCCCTTTCGTTTTCCACACCCATGGCCTTAATCCGGGGTAGAGGTCGCCCCGATTTACCAGTTTGGCGATATCCTCTCCTTCCCGCCCACAAATTGAAGGTCCCTCCCTACTCCAGTGTCTCTGGGCGGAACCGGGTCCTGTTTTTTGCAACTTCGTGCAGGATGTTGGAATTCCAGCCCGGCCCCTAGACCAAGCAATTCAACCCTGGTTAGACGGTTTGAGAAGTCTCCCAATTTTAGTTTTTGTTTTTTTCCGGCACCTCCCCAAATGGGTTGCCGCTCCAACACCACTTTTGCTTCCATCAAATTTTATGGTGGGCTTTCTTGGGACTTCCTCCACCCCCCAGACAACTCAACCCTACCAGCCTCTCAGGTGTGGCAATTTGGTGTGGGAACCGGACGCTCCAGGTTCCCGGTCTCCAATCACTCCGCCGAGAACGGCCCCTCTTTGCCCTCGTGGTGGCCTTCCCGGATCCTAAGGTCAAAATTCCCAGGAGCAAAGGGCCGAGTTCAGGATACCGTCCGATATGCCTAATAATTTTCCACGAAAGCCCGTTCCATATTAATGTGCCGCCGGACCTGGCCTTGTTGGTCGCTGGTGCCCAGGCGCTCTTTGAACAACCGGCCCGACAGCGGTGGGTGCCTGGTAATTCTCCGGGTTTCCCCAAAGTAATTTTTAGCCCCTCTTCGCCCGCCCGTATTTCCGGTTTAAGGCAGCTTCTTTATATGGCTAATAAAATTGGCTTATTTTGTCTTTAAGGCCCCAGAACCTTATCCTGGGCCATATCGATATATTCCCCTTTCAGAACCGGGGGTTTTCGTACTTTAGCTTCCTTGTTAGGACATTGCCTTAATTTTTTAAAACCGAAATTTTTAATTTGTTTCCTCACCCCAGTTCTCACACCTTCGAGGGAACCGATTAACTCTTCCTGGACCTCTGCTCGTCCCGAAATCCCGGAAAATATCTCCACCCAAGCCTGTAAAACCTCTTCCTAAACTCTACCAGAAGGGGTTGAAGCGGGGTTCAAAAGTTGGGCCCATTGGCCCAATTGCCCGCATCCCCTGGTTGGTTCCTCTCCCATTCTCTCCCGGCGAACCTAGCGCACTTTTTCTTGAGGTGGCTATCCTCGCCCTCCAGGTTCACCGGGAATTAATCTCCCCATCCATCTTTGGCCGGCCACCCAGGCATTATCAAGGCCCCTCTTGTCCCAAGTGATTCCGACGGTTGGCCGTTTTCGACCAACCGTCTCGACATGTTTCCTGGTCATGGGCGTCCTGAAAATCTTATGGCAAAAGCCATATAACATCTGGTGTGGCCGGTACGACGTCCGCGATACGTCCCGGAGGATTTCTCCAAGATCTTTCCCAGGACTGGCGAAAGAAATGGGTCTGTGGTTTTGGGATCGTGTCTGCCCTCCCCGGCTTTCCCAAGAAAACACCGTCGCCTCCTTCCCACTTCTGAGGAAGTGTGAGAGGCGGGCAACGTTCCCGATCGCCAGGAAGAGATCGGTGGACAGGGGTGATTTTGAGCAATTCTGCAAGATCCTCATGTCCAGGGGCCCAGGTTTGAAGCTGGATGCCGACCACTTCCAGCTCCTCCGCCGTAAAGGGTGGGTCACATGTTTACCATTGTCTTCCTTGTTTCCAACTTTTCCTCCTCTCTCCAGCTTGTAATTCGCCCGTCCTATCAACCTATCTTTCCGGAAAAGATCTCGGCGGGACCCTGGCGTTTTCCTTTTCCCTAGGGTTTTCCTCCACAGACTAAGGGAGTTCTTCCTGTCTGGCCACAGTTCTGGTTGATCACCCTTAAGCTCCACCCACAAGGACCTCTGTTTTTGGGCAAGTCCTTCCAACGGTCTAGGCCTTTCTTGCAAAGCTGGTGGTGTTTTTGGCTGCGGTCTGTGGACCCCCTCCCGCCTTGCCCCACATGAATGCCGCGCTTTAATTCGAACTTTCTCTTTTGGACCCTCAATTCTTCATTCCCCGGGCAATCCTTTTTTTTTTTTACCTCCTCTCTTCAACCTGGGATCAGTTGTACAGACTTCCCGTTAGGCCCGTTGCTTTGTAATTTTGAATTCTTCCGGTCTTTGGTTTTTTATTTGTTTAGGGCACCGAAATTTTCATTTTGTTGGTCAACGACTGTGTGGTTTCTCCACAAACTTCCTCCAGTTTTCCTTCTTTTTTATAAATTCTTGTTGTGTTTTTTAATGTCTGTCCCAACTTTCCAATTACCAACCTTCGAAGGTTCCCAAGGGTCCCCGGGATTCTCATCTGAGGTCCCAATTTCTTTCGGGAGTAAACCGCCCGCCCTCACACCGGCTGCTGAAGCCCTCCCGAAGGTGTCAAATTTGGCTCATTCCCCCAGTTGAGGACTGGGTCCCCACTCGTCTATAATTCCTTGCTGCTTACCCCCTCCTTTCCGTTTTTCCCTTTCCCCCAGGTTTTTCGCGTTAAGGTCCCCAAGTATCCCTCGCCCGCCTCCAAACCCTCAAACAACTTTTTGTTGGGTTGGTTGAAGTGGGCCTATCCGGCTCCAGGTAACCTTTCCCCCACCTCCCGGACCCCGGTTTCCCAACCCGCGACTGCGACTTTGGTTGTAGTCAGGTCCGGGTACTGGGTGATTTTATGGTGTCGTCGAACAGCACAATAGGGCGGGCTTTTCCGGCGGCGTTTTCGTCGTATCGCCACCCGCACCCGTTCTTGTACCTGGATGCCTCATCTTTAATCGGCCGTTGGTTCTTACCATTGCGAAGCCGTCTTCCTTTCTGCGCCTCCCAACAATTCGGCCCGAGATCTGCTTCTCTGAAGGTTTGCCTGGATCGGGAACCCGGGACCCTATGCGTCCAGCCCAGCCATCTTTAAAATATCTTTGACGACCAGCCGTTCTCCCCTTGCTCCGCCTGTGTGGTCGGTCATTCTCAGGTTTCCGGTTAGGGTGCACGTGTCCACTGGTCTTTTTTGGGTTTTCTCGGCGTCCGCCGGAAAAAATTTTCCCTTGGGCCTCGGCATCCAGAACCAAAATAAAAAATGGGTCATTCAAAATCTTGCGCCCCAAAACCGTCCGTGCGTGGTCAAAAGTTTTTTGACCGTAAACTCAAATATTCACCATTCACTTTTTTTTGTTCATTAATGGGTCGTTAAGCCCGCCATTGATATATAAGGGTATTTTCAAACCTTCCACTTTGCGATTTTTAAATTGCGGGCGATATAAAAACTGGCATTGGGACAGGGCGCGCGCAATGGGGGTTGGTTGGGTTAAGGTTAGGTTGGGTTAGGTTAGGTTGGGTTTCATGCGGGAAACTAAGAAACGGCCCGGCCTGAGGGTAGGCCGGCCGTGGAGGCTGCTCCGGGCCGGAATGGCCCTTTGGATCCCCTAAGGGGATTTGGAAAGGGTTCAGGAGGTGGGTGTGCCGCCCTTCCGTCTCTCGGAAATGGAACATGGCGGGGAAGAGGGTTTCGGTATTCCTAAGGCCCTCCCCCTCCGCGACTCAAGGAACATGCTGATGCGGGTGGAGGCCGTGGGGGAGGGGACATTCGGCATGGGTCGTCGATTCTTTCCTTCTACGGCCGGAAATGGGTTGGGCGGGCTTAACATGGGCCGCCCGCTGGGGCTGGGGTTTGGTCCTTCGGGGGTCAGGGGCTCCTGGCCCTGGCCCCTGGTAACAGACCGGGGTCTGTTCCCTATCTCGAGGGCCGAGACGGAAGACAGTTCCGACGCGCCCGGTGGAACCGGATGGCCTGGGCCGGATAAAGCCTTCGGCGGCCAGCGCTGGTGGGGTTGCCAGATGGTCAAAACGTTCCTGTGACCCAAAAAGCTCCGGGAAGGAACAACGTGGTGGTTTGTCTGCGGTCGGCCCCCTCTTGCCCCGAGGACGGGGGTTCGTAAACATTTCCCCGGTAAAAAAAAGGTTAGGTTGGTTGGGTTGGGGTTCCGGCCCCGCCGGTTGGGTTTCAGATCTCCCATCCGGCGCGCCCGGTTGCGGATAGGGCCCCCCGGAATGGGGGGCTTCGGGCCGGCGCGGACAGAAACGCAGGGTGCTGCATCTCGTGGGGGGAAGGCGGGTTCCGAGGTGACCTGTCGTGGCGGGCCTCGCCCTCCTCCCTGCCCCTCTTTTTGGAGGAACCGGGATCATTTTCCTTGCAGTCGTCAGAGCTCCCGAGCTATTTGAAAAGGTAAAAGGTTGAATGTGTGGGGGATTGGGGAAAAGGGAAAAAGGGAGATGTGGAATGGGAAGTCCCAGAGGGCGGTGGATTGTTCGGTGACACCCTTTGCGACACCGGCATTCGCCCTTCTGGGTGGGATCCGTCCCGGGCCTGCGGCAGTGCTGAGTCCCCCTTGGCCGGACCCGCGAGGAGACAACCTCTTAAAAAACCGTTGATCCGGCGTTGGGCGGGCGTCGGGGTTTTCGCAAACGGCTGGAACGACCACCGCCTTACGCCCACCCCAAACTTCCCCCCCCAGGCGTAAATTTTGGGTTACCCTGGTCCCGGCCCGGTCATCTTTTACCGTTACTGGGATTTTTAAAATCAAAATTAACAAAATGGGTGAAAAACCAAAAAAAACGAACAAGGCAAGAATCGTTCCGTTCAAATGAAGGGGGGCCAGGTGAGGCCGCCCCAATGGTGAAAAAAGGGTATGCCCTCAAATTTTCAAGCCAAAGGGAGGACCCCGGCACTGGGGCGGTCGTCCATAGGAGGACGCCCGGCGCAAAGGTGGTGGCGGCGGAAGGGGGCGACCGCTACCCGATGCGGACAACGTGGGCGTTTTTAAACGCTGCACCGCGCGAGATCGCGGCGAAAGGCGGCGAGCAGGACCCTACCACCCCTTGGTCCTGCTGGCAAAAACGAAAAAAGGCGGGCAGGCGGGTGCGGAAAGGATCGCACGCTCGAAGAATTGTGAGGCCGCCGGAGGGAGAGGGGCCGGGAAGGTCCTTAACGGCGGAGGATCAAGGGAGATGGCGCTCAAAAATTTGAACATCCCCAGTTTAAAATCAGGCCCTGAAGGGACTTTCGTGCCCCAAAGGGTTCCCTCCGCCTCGTTGGTGGATGGATGAGCCCTCCCCCAGTCGGCGAGATCGGAATACCCCCGAAAACGTTAAATCGGTGGAGGCCCCGAAGAGAAGGCGACCCCCGGACCGCTGGGAAGGAGAACCGGCGGAAGGCCGCCTGGACGATGTCCACGTTGAGGGACTGCCTCGATTTGGAACTCCAGGCGCCTCATCGTGGACGGTGGGCAATTTGGCCCACCCGGTGATATTGGACCGCCTCCTGCCGGAAAGCGGCTCCTCCACCGCGGCCGCCGATGGGGAGCCCAAACGTTTGGGATGGGAGGCCAGCTTCCCCCCCGTCCCTGCTGCCCCTGCCCCACCGTGCAGCGCCGGTGGCCGGCGGCAAAAGGACCGCGACGCCGAAGGGATGGGCCCCGAGCTTCCCAAAAAGGAAGGCCAAAGGGAAGAAGAAGGCCCCACCACAAGGGGTCGACCAGCGCTGGGCAAGCCAAAAAAGTCGCGGCCCAGAGCATCCCACGGATGGGTGGACTCTGGGTCACGCTAAAACTGGCCGGCGCTGGTCCAAAGCGACGCAAAAAGAGGATGCCAAAATTAAAGGCCCTACCCGTCGGCTGTAGTTATCAAGCTGGCCGGGCGCACGAAAAAGGGTCCCTTTTTCGGCATTTCCCGGATCCAAAAAAGTAAACAAAGGAATAATTGATGCCTGGTTCCGCCATGCGGCAACGGGGAAAACTCAAAGCCGGGGCTGCCAGCGGCAAAAGGCCAACCAATTGGCGAAAAGCTTCGCCAATTGGTTGGTCCTGAAATTTCCAATATCCGGCGAAAGGCGCGGATCTTCGCATCCGGGCCTGGGTGATTCTTGAAAAAGACGGAGGTGGCTGAGGCGGTAGCGCAAAAAAGAGCTGCCCGGTCACCTCCGTAAAAATCGGAGAAACCCAAGACCCCACGGGTCTTGGTGGAGTAATGGCGCCCGTGGCAGCCACCAAAAATTTCGATGGTGGGCCTCCTGATCGGGTGGTGTTCAGTGAGGGAAACTCCGGCGCGGATGCCCTTTGCCTCAAATCGGGCAGGGAGGGGGTACGGGCGTCGACCCACGTCCCTTACCCCGGATGGGCCAAAAGAGAGGATGCCAGGCCCCCGGCATTGTATCTTGGGGGCGGCAAATAAACCACTGGCCATAAGTTGGGGGGCGGCCCGCGAACCAAACGAAAAGGAGGCGGTAAAGGGGCCCTTGGCAGGGGCCCAAGCCCATCCCGGGGGGCCAAATGGCCTCAAAAGAGGCCACCTGAACCTGCGCAATCGAACCCTGGCCCGACAGGCCCTTTGTTTAAAATGGCGAGTGTCGACGGTCCCCAGGCGGGAACCGTTTAATTTCCCCGCAATTGGGCGGGACCTGTCGCCTCCGGGCTGGGGACCGGGGTCCCCCCCGAGGGGTAAGAAAGTCCCAGGTTCTCGGGCTTGGGGAATATTGTTTGGGTTTTACTTCTCCCAACTCCTCCCGCCGGGGCACCGGCAAATTTGACCGCCGGACCCCCTGGTGGTGGGGTCCTTCGCCAAACCCGGTTGGGTTCCCTGGGCAGCCCGGGGGGGCATGAGGGTGGTCCTGGGGCGGGCTGCTCCCAAACAGGGGTTCGGAAACATTGGTCAGCACGGTCGGGTCCGTTGTTTTTTCGGCCCCGCCCGGCCGCCCCCAGGGCTGGAAGGTTGGACCGGGGTCGAGCGGCATGTCATCCGTTAGGGGTTCCCCCCCCAAAATGGGGCGGGCCCCGGGACGCGCCCCGGGTGGCGCCTCAAACCCGGCCAGCTCTAAAAGGAGGGAAAGTGACGGGGTTTCGCGCCTATTTGTGTGGAGGGGCAACCCCGGGAGAAGTCGCAGGTTGGGAGCGCAGTCCCGGGAAACGTCCCTCCCAAAAGGGGGCCCGGGGGCCGAAATGGCATCGGAAAGGGTCACGTGGCCCCGGGGACCCCTTGCCAAGAGGCGAGGGCCCGGTCCCAAGGCCAATTCTCGTTTAGCGGCAAAAGGATGGCCTTCAAAGTGGGAATGGGGCATCGCCGCGGCGGGGAGTTGTTGGGGGCCTGAAGGGATCTGGGGCCCACAAATGGGAAACAGTTTCTCGCCCACTAGCAGGCGGCCCCGGTTGGTTCCTACGGGATTCCGGGGAAGGTTGGGTCCAATGGCAGGATTCACCCGCCGGGCGCAAGCCCCGGGAAGGGTGCCCCTTTAAATGAAAAAAACCCCCCCGGGGCCCGATGGCATTCCGGGCCGTGGCCCGGCCCTGGGGCCCTTCCCAAGGGCGTGTTTTCCCCGTCGGCCCCTTTTCCCAAAGGGTGAAGCGGCAATTTCGCCCACCCGGGAGGGCGTCCGCCGGCCCCCCCAGGGCCGATTCGTGCGGACGATTGGGAAAATCGGGGAAATGGCGCCCGATTCCAGCCCTGGGCCGCCTCAAACGGCATGCGAGCCCCAAACCGGTCACCGCCCGGTTGGGCGGTCAGGCCCGACGCGGTGGGCTCGGGTTGGGGTGGGGGGCCTTTAATCGCCGAAACACCCCTGTGGGCCTAAAAGGGGCCCGTCCCGGGGCCCCCAAAAAAGGGGCGGGGCCTACCATCAGTGGAGTTCCCGGTGGAAGGGGCCCGGCCTCAGGTTGGGATTAAGGGTGGTGGGGACCCTTCCCGGGACGGGTTTCGGGGCTTCGGGGGTACGGGGTGCGCGTCCGGAGGGACCACCCCGTCACCGGTAAAACCCGAGGCTGGTTTGCCCCCGGGCGCCAGTAATTGGGCCACCGGCGTTGCCAGGGGGGGCTGAACCGGGCCCTTTACTTTCGGGCCTCGGCGGACCGCGGAACAAGTTTGGGCGCCGCGTCCGCCCGGACGGGGAAATTCTCGGCCACCTCCCCTGGAGTTTTGGGCCCGGGGGCCCGCGCCCGGAAGGAGAGAGCGGCCTTGGCGACGCCCCCTGGGAGGCCCAGGGTTTCCCGGAGCCGGGGAGTTAGGCCGGTCCCAACGGGGCCCTCCGGGCCCCCTCCAAAAGGGAAGGAAAAAGGGAAAACCCCGGTTGGTTGGGATCCGGCCGTACGGGGGCAGGCCATATCCGGCCCGGGGCGGCGGCCTATGGTCTCCCCTTTGGGCCCGGGGAAAATCTCGCCCTTTCTTTGGGCGAGGAGGCGGAGGTTCGGGGGCGCGCCCCCGGAAGAAAAAGGGCAGAGTGGGGGCCCTCGGGTGGGCCGGGTTAACCCCAGGGGGGAAACGGAACCTCGCCCTTTCAAAATTGGTGGGCCAGAAGAGGACACGGCTCCCCTAACATTCCGCCGACCCAGGTTCTCTCGGGACACGGCTGTTTCGGGAGGTACCTGTGCCACGGAGGGAAGGCCCTGGAAGGGTGCCACCACTGTGGCGGTGGGCGGGACGGCCCAACACGTGCTGGAAGGTGCCCGGCCTGGGTCGAGCAGCGCCGAGAGCTGCGTAGTGTCGTGGGGCCGGACCTTTCGCTTCCCGCCGTAGTGCGGGATGCCAGAAGGAAGCGAAAGGTCGTGGGGCGCCGTCCCTTTCGCGGAGGACGGATGGCCCGGAAGGAAGGCCGCGGAAAGGGACAGGGGGCCGAGGCGCCCGGCTATCCCGAAGGAAAGACCAGGGCGCCGAAATTGGCGACGCGCCCAACCTTCCCCTGACCAGCCCGGGCGGTGGCAAGAGGGTGCCCCCGCCCAGAGAAGGGCTTCAAGAAGGGACGCCTTGCTGTTTGTTCCGGCACGGCGCCTAAAGCGACCTTCCGGGTGTTCCCAACACACCGGGAGAGAAGAGGCCGGAGAGGGCCCAGTCGCCCGGGTCGCCCGAAGGCCTTAATCATGCCCCGCGGCCCCGGCTACGCGACAAGAAGAAAGGAACAACCGTTGGTTTTTAAATTATACCGGCCGCTCCATCTTGGTCCGGGGGCCCCCATATCCTCCTGCCCCCTCCACTTTGGCGGCCGGGGGTCCGTAACCTGGGTTTTTCCAAGGGCAAAAAAAGGTTCCGGCCCCGGAGGTTCGGGCGGCCCTTCTTTAAAAATGAGGGAAACGCACCCTTGTCCCGATGGGTTTCCGGGACGGCCGGCTGGCGCTGGCCCTGGGGACGCCCTGGGCCAGGTAAGGGATGTTTTCTGCCTTGTCTTGGCCGCCTTTAATACCACAGAGGTGGAAGAAGGCAGACCTGTCCTCATTCAAAAGGGGAGGGGGCGTCCGGCGGACTCGCCCTCCGCCCCAACAGGCCGATCGTGTTGTTGGGACGATGTGGGAAAACCTTTAAGAGAATCGGGGCGGCCCGCATCGTCCAGCACCTGGAGCACGTCGAGGTCCAAATCTGGCGATGTCGGTATCGGCTTCACTGAGGCAGTCGACGTACTGCGGTGCTGCCGGGTCAGGTCCCTGACGCAGGATGCGGTGTCTTGGGTGAAGGTGTTTTGGCGGTGTCCTCGACATCGCCAGCATTCTTTCCCTGCCTGGGCCTGCATAAAGGAGGCGCTCCGATACGGGGTGCCTCCCCTACCTGCAAAGGGGTGATCCAGGGGCCTGCCTGTCATCGACGTGTCGAGTTCCCGTGCCAGATGGGCTCGGATACATCGGTGTCACGTGTCAGAGTTCCACAGGGGTCGTGTTGGGACCTTCTGTGGGACGTGGAGTTCAGTGGGTGCTGCAATGGCGGCAACATCGAGGGGTGGCCCGGCCTCCTTGTTGCACGCGGACGACACCCTCGTCACCGCCCGTGGCACCCAATTTTCGCGGGCTGCGATTCTCGCCACTGCCGGGTCAGCTCAAGTATTGGGCGCATCCGGCGCTAGGACTAAGGTGGCGCTCGAAAATCAGGGCCCTTTACTTTACAGACCTCGGAACGCTCACTGCGGACGCCCACATAATCGTTTGCGGCGTCGCGTCGACGTCAAACCAACGATGAATTATCTCGGCTGGTCTAGACCGCCGATGAGTTTGCGCCCATTTGAGCGCCTCGCGCCCTAGAGTAGCGAGCAGCGGCTCTCGGCAGACTGCTCCCCAATACCGGAGGACGCTGGCTCCTGTCGCCGCCTGTACGCCGGGGTCGTTGGGTCCATGGTCCTGTACGGGCGCCCGTGTGGGCCGACACCCTCAAAGTACAGCAGTACTAAGGAGGACCCGGGGGTGTTTGGCGATCCGGGCCGTGCGGGCTATCGGACCATCTCCGGCAGACGCGTGCCTGATAACTGACTGTTGCCCACCTGGGACCTGAACGCAATCTCGCGTCACTTTTCTTCTGGCGCGAGAGGCGAGGTCTCGAGGGCTGCCAGGCCAACCCCAGAAGGGGAGGAGTATTAAAGGGGCGCAGAGATGGTGCGCTCGCGGAATGGGAATGGGAGCTGGCTGGGGCACTGGCGCTGACCGTCAAACTATGAAGCCGCTGCGCCCGTGATAAAGTGGTGGCTAGAAAGAGACACGGCTCTAACATTCCGCGCGACGCAAGGTTCTCTCCAGACACGGCTGTTTCGGGAGGCCCACCTGTGCCGCGTGGCGATGAGAGCCTACAGAGAGTACCACCACTGTGGCGTATGTGCCGAAGAACAGCCCAACACGCGCTGGAAGAAGTGCCTTGGCCTGGGTCGAGCAACGCCAAAAGGCTGCGGCGGCGTAGTGTCGTGGGGCGACCTTTCCTTCCCTGCTGTAGTACGGGATGCTGAAACGAAAGATAAATGGGGCGCCATCCTTGCTGCGAGGACGTGATGGCAGAGAGCCGCGGAAAGGGACAGGAGACCGTAGAGCGCCCTGGCTATCCGCAGAAAAGGCAGGAGCGCCGAGTGGCGTACGCGCCTTCCCCTGACACTGAGCCCCTGGGCGGCCAGCAAGAGGTGCCGCCGCCCGGAAGAGAGAAAGGCTCAAGAGGAGCGCCGTGCTGTTGTTCCGGCACGGCGCTAAAGCGACATTCCGGGTGTCCCCAGCACGCACCCGGAGAAGGCCGAGAGGCCACGTCGCGCGAGGCCGCCGAACTGTGATCGGTGCCCGCAGCTGGCTTCGCGACATAAGAAAAGACAACCGTTGGTTTTAGTGCGTTATACCGGCCGCTCCATCTTGGTCCGAGGCCCACATATCCCGCTGTCCCCCTCACTTCGGCGGCGGGGAGTCCAATAACTGGATTTTCAACAGCAAGGTTAGGTTCCGGTGGGTTGTCAGATCTCCCGTCGGCGCGTCCCCAGGTTGCGGATGAGGGCGCCCCAGATATGAAATTGCCAGCTTCAGCCGGCGCGGACAGAAACTGACAAGTGCCATCTCTGCTCCGTTAAAGGTGGAGATGTGGCGAGCAACTACTCCAGAGGTGAAACCCTGTTGTGAACCTCAGACCCTCGCTCCCTGTACCTCTTTGTTGGAGACACAGGATGCAGCGAGGCCGGTCTACCTGCAGTGCGTCAGGCCTCGCCGAGCGTGATGTATGAAGAGCAAGAAAGGTATGAAGAGCAAAGGTATAGATGTGTGGGGTTGGGGCGAGGGCAAAAGGCGAGATGTATGGACAGAGTCCCCGAGGAGGGACAGTGTGATTCGTTCAGTGTGTTGCACTCGGCGCCGAGACACCAGACGATCTCGGCCTGTCGTGGGTGTCGTGGATCACACGTCTCGCGGCCTGCAGCGGCTGGTGCTGCCAGAGTCCTGCCTTCATTGGCCGGACCACAGGAGACAACCTCTCTAAAACCGTTGATCTCGGCGTTGTGGTACGTGGCGTCGGAGTTATACAAGAGCGGGCTGGATTCACACACCAGCCATTAGCAGCCCACACAGGAACTTCCGCCCCCAGGCGTATTTGGGTTACCGGTGCTACACTTGGTCCCCTGGCGGTGGACTTCATTACCTAATACTCGACATTAAGTTAAGATATGGATCAATCAAAAATAAATAAAAAACTTGGAGAAGATCGGCAGAAACAGTGACAGCAACATGATAACGGACATGATAGCATATCGGAAGGACGTGATGAAAGGAGGCACGGACAGGTGAGGGCCGGCTCTCCGATGGCGAAGAGCGCGGTATGCCCTCAAATTTTCATAAAGCGCACAGAGAGGAGGACTGGCCTTTTACAGGGCCAGGTCTTCTAGTGAGGAGGATCCCAGCCGGCACACAAGGTGGTGGCGAGGCGGAAGAGAAGGGCGACCTGCATCACCACTGATACGCGAGACGAACGTGGGCGCTTTCGGCAACACCGCTGCGAGATCGCGGTCGAATGGCGGCAGCCAGCGGACCTACCACCCGACCTGGTCATGCACTGGCAAAAACGAAGGCCCAAGGCAGCAGAGCGTGCGAAGGATCGCACGCTCGAAGAAAATGTTGAAACCGCTCGGAGGAAGAGAGGCCGTGGGAGGAGATGCTGCCGCGGCGGAATGCAAAGAGTAGCGCGCTCAAAATTTGACATCATCTCCCAGGTTACCACAAAGATCAGGCAACCTAGAGAGGGCACTTATGTGCGTGCCCTTAAAGATGCTCCTCCGCTTAATAAACGGTTGAGGTATGGATATGATAGTCGCTCCGCAGTCAGCCGGGTGCAGGTACTCGGCCGACAAAAAAACGATGGAAGCGAGTAAAGGCTCTCCCGGGGGTCGTCGTCTAAGCCTCTTGAGCAAGAACCGGCAGCTAGGGCCCGCCGGTGAAGAGATGTCCCGCTGAGGGACTGCCAACCGATGTTGGCAAATGCAAGCGCCTCATCGTGGACGCGTTGTTGCTCGGAGGCTCACCGCGACGACGTACTGGACCGCCTACTGCCGGAGAAGCAGCCCACTCGCTCCACTGTACCTCAATAAAGCGGGCGGCCCCTACGTTACGGCGTGGTGGGGCCTCCTGCCCTACTGCCTCCTGCCCTCCTGCTCCCCTGCTGCCTGCGTGCGAGGGAGTGCGTGAAGACGCTCCCAAGCCGATTGCCCTTCAAACCTTTACAAAGGCCAAAAGGAAGAAGAGGGCTTCGGACCAGCCCAGGCCAGATGCGACCGGCGCTGGGCAAGTGGCAGCAAATTCCCGGCGGCGCAGAGCATTACAGATGGGTGGACTCTGGTGTGCACCGTAAAACTATAAACCTGGCGGTCAAAAGACACCAACAAAGAAAGAGGATGCCAAAATTAAAATTTCACGTCGGCTGTAGTTGTCAAGCTGCAGCCAGGCGCAGCGGAAAAAGATTACTTGTTCTGGCATCCTCCGGGGCGCGAAAAGTGTACCAGCACGGGACATTGGAATTGATGGCCTCCGGTTTCCGTCATGCAGCGGCAGGGCCCGAATCCTACAAGTTCCGGGGCCGCCAGCAGCAAAATATGAGGTGGCGAAAACTTCGTCTAATTGGTTTGGTCAGACATATTTCTAATATCCAGGCGAAAATTATGAATATTCGCATCTCAGGCCTGGATGATTCTATATAGATAAGACGAGTGGCTGAGGCAGAGTGACGCAAGGCAGCTGCGAGTCACCTCCGTAAGAGTCGGAGATATCCGCCCAGACCGGACGGGTCTCCAGCGGAACAGTGGTGCTGCCTGGCAGCCACCAAATAATTGATGTTGGGCGCCTGATCGGGTGGTGTTCGGTACAGGGGTGGAAACTGCTTGCGGCGCGTGGGTGCTGCTTCACTGCCTCGAAATCCGGGCACGTGGCGGGCAGTGCCAGCCACGGGCGTCGACCGCAGCAGTACCCTGCTTCGCTGTGGCCAGCTGGGCCGCAAAGCAGAAGGTTGTGAGCCGCGCCACGTTATCTTGCGCGGCGGCGGTAAACCAACTGGCCGCCAGGTTGGGTGCGGCCTGCGTACCAAACCAACAGGGGCGGATGAATAGGGAGCTGGGCTTGGGCCAGGTACTGACCCAGCGCTGGCTGGGGAATCAGTGGCCGTCGAATAAAGATGGCCACGCTGAGCATCTGCAGACAAATCGAACCACTGCGCTTAAGGCTCAGATCCCTCATTTCCAGGCATGGCGCAGTGGTCGGTCAAATGACCGTAGTGTCGGGTGTGCGTTCCCCCGGCAATAACTGGGCGGGGCCTGTCGACACTGCGGCGGTGGTCTGCCGGGACTGCTGCGGGAGTCCCCTCAACCGAGGACGTGAAAGGTCCAGAAGCTTCGTCGGCGCTCTGTTGGGAGAAATTGTTGTCGTTTGGCGCACTGCTCCCAACAGATCTCTAACCGACTTCGAGGGCTACCCTAGACCGACTGAGGTCACTGATCCGTTCTTGCGGACCTTCCTGTGCTGGTCGCGGGGATCTCAGCATAAATCACCGGCAGGGTTCTGCAGCAGACGCACGAGGAAGGACACTGGAGGTGGCTCCTGGAGGGTCAGGCTGTCAGTCTAAACCAGGGGTTCCGGTAAGCCTGTGTACGAGGCCCAAGGCGGGTCGATCGTTGATGTGTCGTTCGCCGCCCCGCCCTGGCTCGCCGAATACGGGCTGGAAAGGTGGTGGCGCGTCGAGACCTGTCGGATCATCGTTACATCGATTCCAGGGTCTCGCCCTCCTGAACACCTATACCGGCCTGGCCGGACCGAGGGACGACGGCTGGTGGCACTCGGAAAGCCTGGACCGGGCGCTGACGGCAATGGTGCAGTCGTGGGTTTCTGCGCCCAACGCATTGTCGATGTGGAGAGGGAGGCTGTGGCTCGGGACGCAATGACACAGGTGTGTGACGCGTCAATGTCCCGGGCCAACGTCTCCTCAACGCCGGGTGTGCTGGTGGAGGATCCGGTACCTGATGCACCAGAGGGTGCATCGTGGCTTTTGGCATATTTTCGTTGTGGCCGGGGACGACAGCGCAGGGCCAGCCCTGGAGGCCGGGTGCTCGCCTCTTTCAGCAGCAAAAGGATGAAGCTCTCTCAAAATTCAAGATAGCCGAAGCGATCGCCCGCGGCTGGGGAGGAGATTAGCGGCGCTGGACGGTGATCCCGTGGGGGTGGCCTACAAAATGGTGATGAATGAAGCCTGGTCATGGGCCCCCCCATCACCGGAAGTCTGGCGCCTGATTGTTGCGGCTATCGCCGAGGCTTTATTCCACAGCGAGGAGGGCTGGCACCTTCGATGGTTCAAATATAAGCGCGGATGAGTCGACCCAGTTCCCGGAAGCGCCGAGAGAGTCAGCGGAAGTTCGAAAGTACGTACTTCTCAAAATGAGGGCAAACACCGCCCCGGGTCCGATGGCATTCGGGACGCGCGTTAACCGCTGGCCCTGGGGGACGCCCTGGAGCCCAGGTAGGGCTGTTTTCTGCTGTCTGGCTCAAGCTAATACCACCACCAGGGGTGGAAGACAGGCAGACTCATCACTCACTCTCAAAAGGAGGGCGATCTGCCGGACTCCTTCAACCCTCCGCCTACAGGCCGATCGTGCTTTGTTGGACGATGTGGGAAAACTCTTTGAGAGAATCATGGCGGCCGTCGTCCAGCACCTGGAAACACGATCGGTCCGTCTGGCAGGTAACGGTGGCGCACCACCGAACCCGATCGACCAAATCCGCGGTGCTGCGGGTCAGTCCTGACGCGGGGTTGGTGTCCAGGGTGAGGTGTTTGGTGTCACTCGACATCGCCAGCGCGATGCCATGCATCTGCCCTGGAGCGCCGCCAAAGGCGCTCCGGTACACGGGGTGCCTCCTACCTCACAAAGGGTGATCGGGGGCTACCTGTCGCATCGCCGTGTCGAGTTCCCGTGCCGAGATGGGCTCCGGACCATCGGTGTCGTGTGGAAGGAGATCTCCTGGTCGGTGTTGGGACCGCTGGAACGTTGGTTTCGATTGGTGCTACGTGGCGGCATCCGGTGTCGACGTCACGCTTGTGCACGCGGACGCCTCGTCACCGCCGTGGCACCAATTTCACGGAGCTGTGATTTCTCGCCACTGCCGAGGTCGCTCAAGTATTGGAGCGCATCCGGCTGGGACTAGGGTGGCGCTCGAAAGTCCGAGGGCCTTTACTTTCCACGGGCGCAGACGCCTACGGACGCCCACATCATTGTTTTGCGGCGTCCGCGTCGACGTCAAACCGACGATGATATCTCGTACAATCCTGAACGCCGATAGGTTTGCGCCCATTTGGGCGCCTCGCACCTAGGTGGCGAGCAGCGGCAGCTCTGGAACTGCTCCCCAACGCGGAGGACCAGCAGCTCCTGTCGCCTTACTGTACCGGGTCGTCGGGTCCATGGTCCTGTACGGGGCACCGTGCCGGGCGGCACCACTCAAGAGCACGGCAGTGCTGAAGAAACTCAGGGTGTTGGCGAAGTCCGGAGCCGTGCAGGGCTACGGACCATCTCCAGCGACTGACGTGCCTGTTGGCTGGCTCCGCCTGGGACCTAGACATGAAATCCTCGCGTCACTGTTTTCTGGCGCGAGGCGGGTCTCGGGGCTTCAGGCCAGCAGAGATAAGGGGGCTGAGACGGGTGCGCTCCTTGCAAGCTCCCTGGGGTGAGGGCTGCAGCTGAGACACTAACTGCCGGCAAATCAGACAATGACCATACGCCCGGTTGCAGGTGGTGGCTAGAAAGAGGACATGGCTCCTAATTTCCGCACTGACATAGATTCTCCTCCGGGACATGGCTGTTTCAGGAGAATTGCTGCCGCAATGCCCGCGTGTGATAGAGAGCCTACTGAAGAATGCCACCACTGTGGCGTATGTGCCGAAAGAGACGGCCCAACACGCGCTGGAGAGTGCCCAGCCTGGGTCGAGCAGCGCCGAGAGCTGCGTGGTGTCGTGGGCACGACCTTTCGCTTCTGCCCGTAGTGCGGGATGCTGAAGACGAAAGGTCGTGGGGCGCCGTCGCGCTTTTGCGAGACGTGATGGCCCCGGAAGGGAGCCTTGGAAAGGGACAGGAGGCTGAGAGCACTTCTAGCTATGCAGAAAAGGCCAGGGCGCCGAGAGTGGCATTACTTGCGCAACCTTGTTTCTGGCCTGGGCGGCCAGCAGAGGGTGCCGCCACTTGAAGAGGAGCTCAGACGGTGCGCCGTGCTGTTTGTTCCGGCACGGCGCCTAAAAAGCGACATTCAGGTGTCAACACCCGGAAGAAAGGCCGAGAGGCCACGTCGCGCCAGGGTGGCGACCAGCTGTAATAAGTGCCCACTTGGCCCCGCTACAACGCTTTATGAAAGGAACAACCTTTGGTTTTAGTGGTATACCGGCCACTCCATCTTGGTCGAGGGCCCCTTATCCTGCCCCTCACTTTGGCGGCGGGGAGTCCGCTCAACTGGATTTTTCCATGGGAAAAAAAAAAAAAAAAAAAAAAAGGTTGGGGTTAGGTTTTTTTTTTTTTTTATTTTCATATTTTCCTGACGTAAATTGAATCAGGGAGGCCTGGTTTGGCTCTTTTATTGTTTGGCGTGTTCTGCAACCTTTAGCTCTTTTTGAATTATTTCTGTACATGTTCTTTTTGTACTTATCTTTATATTATTATCTACTTTCCATAATATTATATTCAGTTCTAACACTTTTATTATTTACTTCTATTTTATTTTACGGTTTCCCAGTTTTTGCCCTTTTCTATTTTGGCACTTTTTACACTATTACTCAGTCTAAGGGCATTTAACTTGTAATTCTTTGTTCTTACTTTCTACTTGACATTTATCTTGTTGTACATTCTTACACTACTTTCTTATATTTCTAAATTTAACACATTACCTTACAATTACATTTCTTATTACTACATTAACCTACTTCTATTTATATTACTAATATTGAAATACATATATTCTTATGATATGCAGCTAATATTACTTAAATGCTATTTCTCTTATTTATACTACTTATAATTTTGTACTTAAATTTAGTAAAAAGCTGTGTTGTGCTTGAAACATGTGGTATTAAATTGCACATTAACTTCTTGCCTTCCTCCAGTGCCAGGCTCTGTCTCCTTGGTGTCGGGCACTCAGTGAGAAGGTGCCAGGAACTCACGAACCTCCCCATCACCTCATGCCGGAGTTATCCGACTTGTTCCAAACTGATGCAGATACTCCACCAAGCCCCACATGCCTGTCAGAATACTGCACCAGCCTGTGGACCGAGTTCCAACCTCCTTGTAGTTGCGGTGCGCACATCGATCGCGTTCAGAGAAGAGCTTGTTGAAAGATCGAGGCTCAATGAGCTCCGTTGTGTAAGCGCCGATTCCATTCGTCAATGATCTGCCGAAAATCCTCTTGACGAATGAAACCGGAGCATTTTTCGCCAGTCAATGCGTCTTTTTAATCGCGTGGCGGCCTCTTTCGCTAAAGAGGTCCGCCCACCGTTCCACCCTCCGCACGCATGTGCCTTAATCAATAGAGGTCAAGGGCCACTTCGTTCTCAGTTTGGCAGCTCCTCCTTGGCCTCTATGGCCAACAGTGTAGAGATCACTACTACGTATTGTCTCTGAGGCAGACCTCGAGAATCACTATACTATATATAGGTTGTAACTCCGTGCAGGATCTTTGAGTGCCACCCAATGGCTCTACGGAGGCCAACAGTTCAATAACCTAGTAGACAATTGCAAAGTCTCCCAATTTAGTTTTTTATTACTTGTTTCGGCGGCACCGTCCCAAATGGACAATACCGCTCCAACTACCGCTAATTTTGCTTCCATCCAGAATATTTATGGTGGAGCTTTCTTGGGAGACACTTCACCACCCCAAACAGACGAACTCCTAGCCTACCAAGCTCTCTCTCAGGTGGCCAACCCCAGTTTAGTGTAGGGCACGGACATCGAGTTCAGTCTCCAGTCACTCGCGGAACGGCCCCTCTTTACCCTCGTAAGGGTGGCCGCTTCCAGATCTAGGTCAAGGAAGTATCCCAGGCAAAGGGCCGAGTTCAGCGATACCGTCGATATGCCTAATAATTTTTCTGCACAGCCACGTTGCACCATATTAGGTGCCGCCGGACCTGGACCTTATTGGTCCCGCTGGGGCGGGCGCTCGCCGCATGGACGACGAAGCTCACCCGACGGCGGTGTAGATTGCCTGGTGATCTCCGGGTTCAGGCCCCAGTGGATTTGGCCCGCTCTGCTTGCCTTTAACATAGATGTTCTGGACCTTTAGCAGACATTCTTAGCATAACAATAGTTGGCTTGTTGTCTATTGTAGGCCCCAGAACTTCTTTATCTCGCGGACCATTTCGATGTAATTCCCCGCCCATGCGCAGAGGGAACCGGGTTGTCGTGCTGGCTTCCTTGTTAGGGCATTGCCTTGGTCTTTGTTGGCGCAAATTTTGGTTATTCGCTCACCCAGTTCTGCACGTGCGAGGACCGCGTTGGCCTCTTCTGGACCTCTACCGCTTTCGATCCCGAAATCCTGCAGTTAATGTCGTCCATGGCTTCTTTGAAAATGCCTCTTCCATCAAGCTCTACCAGAAGGGTTGAAGCGGTTCAAAGGTTAGGCCACCGAATTGACTGCACACGTCGCTTTCGTGGTAGTCCTCTCATGATTCTCTCCATGAACCTGACGCGCACGCTATCTTGAAGATATTATCTACTGCAAGTCGCCTCAGGTTCGCAGGCGACCCAATCTCTGCCAGCGCCGCGGCGGCCACCAGGCATTATCGAGGCGCCCTCATGTCGGTGATATCCCGGCCAGGTTGCCGTTTTCGACCAACCGTCTCTCCGACATATTCATAGATCATGAGGGCGTCCTCTGTCAGTTAAGTTGGGATTGGGATTAGGTTAGAGTTAGGTTAGGTTAGGTTGGGTTGGGTTGGGTTAGGTTAGGTTAAATTAAATTTGGGTTTTAAGTTGGGAATTTGGGTTAGTTTAAATTTGGGTTAGGTTAGGTTGGGTTGAGTTGGTTGGTTAGGTTAAGGTTAGGTTAGGTTAGGTTAAATTTAGGTTGGAGTTAGGTTAGGTTATTAGTTAGGTTAGGTTGGGTTAGGTTAAGGTTAGGTTGGATTTAATTAGGTTAGGTTTTTTTTTTTTTTTTTTTTTTTTTTCTTTTTTTCCCTGAATATTGGATCAGGGACCCTTTTTTTCTTTTTGGTGTTTCTGCTTTTCTTTTTGCCTTTTCTTTTTATTTGTTTCATCTATTTTTCATTTCATCTTTTATCTTCTTCATTTTTTTGTCTTAGCTTACTTGTATTTATCTTAGTTTTTTTTAATTTATATTTATATTTCTACTTATCTTGATATTACATTTCTTGTTACTAATATTGCCTTTGCCTTTTAAGACATTTCTGTTTCCCTTTATTTTTCTTATCTTAACTTACATTTCTATTAACCTTTCTTATCGTTTCCTTAAATTTAACATGTTTTTTGCTTAATTATATCCTTTTCGTTATCTTAATTTTTTAACATAATTTTTTCTTTACCTTTCCTAAGTCCTCATTGATTTATTTCCCTCTTTTACATTTACTGATTAATCATTTTTCTATTTTTTTCTCAATTTCATAATTATTACCTATTTTTTTTGCCTTTCCTCTTTATAATTAAATTCAAATCCTTATATTCCTTGATTATTTATTTTTTGGTGCCTTCTTTATGTTTGCATGTTGACTACTTTTTGCAAAATTCTACCAAACTATTTGTTGGTTGCTTATAGTTTGGTATTTTTCTCCCGGTAATTTGTTTAATTTCCCGGTGGAGTCTTGTCGTTGCCTACCAAAGATTGGACCTCGTTAAAAGGTGTGGGACGCTCTGCAAACCCCCCATCGCATTCCATGTCGGGTCATCCCGACCGAAGCGTGGAGATATCCGCAAACCCCTGCCCTGTCAGCGCCTGCCTGGCGTTATTTGGGCTCCAGCCTCCTTACCCACGGTCGGTCGGCCGCAGGGGAAGAGCTTGGTAGGGGCTGTTGGCTCTAATATGTAGCGCCAGTTTCCCTCGTCAATGGAACTCCTGTCAGGTATCGCTTTGACCGTTAAACCCGGACCTCTTCTAGTCCGGCCGTCTCTTTGGGCGGGGCCCCTTCCGCGAAGGTCCGCCCTTTCGTTCCCTCCCACCCGCATGTGCCCCTTAATCCGGTAAGGGTCCAAGGTCGCCCGATTTGGTTTGGCGATATCCTCTCTTGCCTCTCGGCCAGCAAATGTGGGGTCCCTCAGTGGCCCTCTGGGGCGGACCTTGGTCACTGTATTTGCCTTCGTGCGGGATGTTGGGGGTGCCGCCGGCAGCCCTACGGAAGGCCAGTAGTTCCCGCCTGGTTGACGGTGCGAAGTCTCCCAACGGTTTTTTGATTTGGTTTCTGCGGCCCTCCCCAAATGGACCAATGCCGCGCCGACTTTACCTTCTATTTTCTTCCGTCCTGAAGATCTTAAGGACGGGAAAATCTTCAGAAGACGTCGCCCGCCCTCCAGACAAAACGAACTCAGCCCCACCCCTGGCCCGGATGTGGCGGCGATATAGGGACAGGACCCCGGCCCCCGGTCCCCTATCACTCCGCTGGGCGCCTCTCTTTTACCTCGTAAAGAGTGGCCCGCCCCTGGATTGAGGCCCGGGAAGAAATTTAACGAGCAAAGGGGCCGAGTTTGGCGGAACCTCCTTTGCCCCTTAAAATCTTCTGCAAGGCCACTTTTCCCATGTTTAAAGGGCGCCTCCCGCACCTGGACCTTCCGTTGCCCGGGCCCAGGCCCGCTCACGAAGGACGACCCGGTTCTACCACGGGGTTATATCGTCCTGGTGATCTCGGGTTCGGGCCCCAGCTCAATTTCGCTGCTTTAATTGGTTATAAAGGTTCCTGGGCCCCTTACCGCAACGTTTTTTAACGTGGTTGTTAAAGCCACAACCGTGGTCTTTTGGGCCCAGAACCTTCTTTCGGACCATTCCCATTCCCCCACCCATGCGCCAGGAACTGGGTGTCATAATTTCTTTCCTGGTGAAGCTTTGCCTTTGTTTTTGATGGCGAAATTTTAATTTATTTCTTTCTCCCATTCTTGCACACGGCGAGGACTGCGTTCCCCACTTTCTTTTAAGGTCCTGGCCCGATCCCGGCCCAGAACGATATCATCCAAAAGCCTGCAAAAACGCCCTCTTCCTAAGGCTCTACCAGAAGGTTGAGCAGGGTTTCCAAAACGTTGGGCCACCCGATAAACCCATGCACCCTTGGTGGTAGTCCACCCATTTTCTTCTCCGGCAAACCCGGCGCCTTTTCTTCTTGAAAGATAGCTGTCCCGTCCCTCCAGGGGCATTAATCTCCCGCCAGCCTGCATCTTACCCGGCCACCAGGGTTTCGAAGGCGCCCTCTTAACCCCGAGACGATGACGGTCAGTCGTTTTCAAACTGTTGTTCGTGCCTCACCCAGATCATAGAGAAGCGTCCTCGGTTGACTTTTTGGAGCATGAAGGTTTACTGTTTTCATGCTGGTGGCCTTACGACGTACCCGTACGCCGCAAAAACCCAAATTTTGCCCAGGACTGGCCAAGAAGGGCCGGGTCAGTAGGACTTGGGATTAAGGTGGTTCTCCTCTCCCCCACGCAAACACCACCGTCGCCTCCTTCCACTTCCTAAATTGGGGGGCGAGGCCTTCGCGATCGCCGGGAAGAGGTCGGTGGGGGGTGATTGCAGCCATCCATTGCTTGATCCGTCGTGTCCGGGGCCTTTTTAGGGTTAGCTCGATCTTTGTTTTCAGCTCCCTCCGCCTGTAAAAGGGTGGGTCGCGGGTCATCCATCCCCTCTATTCCCCAACTACCCCTCTTCCAACATGGTCCAGCCTTCCTTCTCAACCCATCTTCCCGGATAAAATATCTCATGGGACCTGGCCGACTCTTGTCCGGGGTTTCCTCTTGGAACGATGGGGGTTCTTCTTCCTTTCTTGCTGTTCTTTTTCACCCTGTGGCTCCATCCCACATCGACTCCCCTATCCCTTGGCAGTCCTTCAACTGGGGGTTTGAACCCTTCCTTACGGCAGGCCGGTAATTTCTCTTTGGCCGTAGGTGCCCGTCCAAACAACTCCCTCCCGCCTGACTTTTCCCGCACTTGGTATGCGGCGCGAGCTTTGGAGACCTCCCTTGGGGACCATTCAGCTCCTCTTTCCACCAAGGCAATCCCCCTCCCTCTCTTCCAGCTTGGAATCATGTCACAACTCTTCCTATTAGTGAATTTTTTGAAATAATTACGTCCCAAATGTTCAGGGGTGGTTTTAAATTTTGTACAGTTTTTCTAATGTGATTTTTGTTCTGGTCAAAAGACTGTGGGGTTTCTCACGGAAACTCCTCCAATTTGCCACAGTATTTCTCCTAGTCCGAGCTTTGGATTTTTCCAACTTCATTTTCCAGCCCCTATGAAAGAGGACTTTGCCTTTTCCAGTCCGGAATCTCATGGAAGTCTCCAGTTTTGAAATTCCCAGGAGTAGAGCTGCCAGGCCTTTGTCCACACAAGCTGCTGTTCTTCCCGCCTCTTGGGGTTGTCGAAGGTTGGCTCATCCCCCCAGTTTGGGACTTCCCATTCGCAAACTTTAAATTACTCCCCTCCCCTTCCGTTATCCGGCTTCCCCCAATTTTCCTTGGGGTCCCCGCCAAAACCACCTACCGTCCTCCCAGGCCCTCAGGCTGCCGTGTTAATAAGATGGGGAGGATGGAAACATCGGTTAATAAACCGACACCACCCCCTCCCAGGACCCGGTTCTCAAAATTTCCCGCGACTCCCACATTTCGAATTTTAGTCCGGGTACTGGGTGACGGTTAAATTGTCGTCAACGCCTGGCGGCTTTCACGCGTTGCCCGTCGTTCGCCCACCCATTGTACTGCTCTTGGGCCTGGAACCACCCTCATCCTATTCGGCCGTGAAGCTCTTGCGCCCAAATGCCGTTTACGTCGCGCCCTCCCCCCAAAAATTCGGCCGTGCAGATTTCCTCCTCTGGGAGGGTTGGCCTGGATCGGGGAGCGGGGCCCGTGTGCCAAATTTCGACCCGACCACCTTGAATAAGCTGGGATGGTCGGGCCAGACCCCACTTTCCACGGCACTCGGGCTAAACCATTGGGTCCCGCCGGTCGCCTTTGCTCGTGTGCAATTTTCTTTGGAAGCGTCCCCAGCTAACCACCCGCGCATTCGCTCTTGAGATGTGGGCCCCAGGTTTCCAACACATCCACCGTTTCAGTTGGCCCAGCCTCCCGGATGCCCCCCCGGCATCAGGCACTGTACAAGCGAGGGACTGATCAAAACCGCGACGCCCAGATCGGTGCCCGCCCGCGTCCGTGAACCGTCGCCATATTTGGGGTAATCCTTAATCCATTTTGTGTTACCGGGTTCCCGTTCCTTTCCTATAACACATCCATCTAATCTCTTCCCTTTTTAATGTTCCTTAGCAACCCTGGTTTGCGTTTTAAAACACAATCTGTTCATCGCTTTGTAGTTCGGGCCTCTTTTAATATTTTAAGGATCCTTGTTGCTCCATTCTTAATACTTCGGTTATATTCGCTCCTTTCAGTCTTTCTTTTACTTTCTTAATTCTTCTTTTCGAAGCCGCATCCTATAATCACTTTCCTATCTTTTCCCTTCTTAACCTTTCTATTTTAATCCTTCTTCTCTTGCATTCATGTCATTTCCTAATCTTTTCGATAACTTGATCCCTAGTTCGCTCTCATTCAATGAGGGTGAGGCCCAGTGTGATCTGTTGCATCGCAATTTTATTTTCGGACCAACCCCAACCTCCTACGTTTCCCTATTCTTTCATTTTTCCTTCCAATTTTCTGACTCAACTCCATCCATCCCCTTTTTAACTCTTTCATCGTTCTCATCATTCCTCTATCTTTTCCCGCTTCAACTGTTTGCCGTTTTCTCCGTTTTTTCCTTCCATCCCCAATCCACTTTTCCTTTTCATTCTTTCTTAATCTGTTCCTAAATTTTTTTCATATCATTTCTTTCTTTCCACATCTTTCCACATTTTTTATTTTCCTTAACTTCCCCCTTACTTTCTCTCTTCTTCCCATATTCCTCCTATTTTTTCCAAACCGTCCTAACTCCCACTTTTTTCGCGTTTTCATTTTGGTGGGTTTGGGTTTCCCTTCCTGGATGACCATTTTTTCTTTCTTCCCCTCTTTATCTTTTTAAAGAAACCGGAACTTCCCTCTTAACCAGGGTTTGTGGTTGGGGTTTAAAAGGGAGGAAAAAGAAATTTCTCAGTTCTGTTGACTTTATCGGCGAGTCTTTTGCCCTTTCCTTCTCTCCCTTTCCCATTTCCCCACCTCTTCCTTACCGGTCCCTTTTTAGCCCCATTTTTCGGGAGGGCCGTCCCCCATTTCCTGACCTGGAACAATTCGTTTTCCCAATATTTTCCCGGTCTCTTAGCCGGTGTCCTAATTAAAGGTTTGATGGGAAAAATCGTCTTTTAAAACAAAATTAAAATACCAATAAAATAAAAATAATATAAATAAGGTTCAAATTTTGTCCGGATATAACCTATTTATCGGCCGGTTTATTTTAGGTACTGAAATCCACCCCTTAGGTTCCAAAAAAAAAAAAAAAAAAAAAAATTTTTGGTGTTCCTACCCTCTTGAACGGTCCGAGCTGGGATCCTTTTCCGATTAAAAGCACGTTTGGTTATTCTTTTTACTTGCTTCCCAGGTTCGGCAATAAAAACTTCCCCAAACAAAACTGAAAGAACGAACATATATTGGTCTTTTAATACTATTAAAATATTCAAATTAATAATAACCAAAAATTTTTTATAATAAAGTCAATAAATTTATATAACTAATATTTTTGTAAGAAAGCCGCGGTCGGTTTGCCCCCCTTGGCCCTCAAAATCGGGTCCTTAACTTCCGGAATCAGGCGGTCAAAGGTTTTTCCGGCGGATGTCGTCCAGTTTTGTAAGTTTTGTATCTCGGCTAATTTGGGATCCCAGAGGGCCAAGACACGGGTCTGAAAGCGCCTCCAAGGTCATTTTGGGGACAGTTGTGACACTCTTTTCGGAAACACTTTTGGTGGTATCTGGTGAAAGGTTTTACAGGACGTACAAAGCCGGGCACCTCTCTCTCTTTTGGTTCCGGGTTATTACCATTTTAAAACTCTATGTAGAAAAGGGGCTCTTCTCAGAGAAATATAATCCAAATTTAATTAAAATTTTATTACGTTTCTCTTCCTACCCTGGACTTGCAAATTTTGAACTACAAATAATTTCTCAAAATTTTCCTAAGTCCGGAAATACTAATTGACTCAATTGACGTCTCCTTACTATGAAAAATCTTTTAAAAATTTAATTTTTTATTTAACTTAATAATTTTTATCTGAAATTTTAATTAAATTAAAAAAAAGGTGCCAAGGTTAGTGGACTTTTAAAATTTTTGAAATTTTTAAACGATTTTTATAAATTCAATTTTAAAATTTAATTTTTTAAAAACTTTCAATTCTTGAAAATCTATAACCCTTTGGGATTACTAATATTTTTTACATGAAAATTTTTGAAAAATTTTATAAAAAAACAATTTTACAAATTTTAAATTTTAAAAATTTTTTTCAGTTTCTTTTTGTTTATGACGTCACCGACGTTTTTTACAAACCAAAGGGTTCCAAACTTAACACCCCATATCTTTGGACGAATGTCCGATTAACTGTTTTTCAAAGGCAATTTATTTTAACTAGATCCTTCTAACCATAAATTGAATTTTTTAATATTTGGAAATTAAAAAGCTAATTTTACGTTTAAAATTGTGAAATTTTACAAAGTTTTTTGTTTTTGTCTATAACTACGTCAATATTTATGCAAAAATTCTGAAATTTTTGTCATTACTAGTCTAGATCCTAATTTACACATTAACCTAAAAATAAATATAGGTTGTCACTGAAATTTTCCTAATATTAATTTTCAAAAACTAAAATTATTAACTAAAAACTTTGCAAGTCTATATCTTGAGTTCCACTTCACCTTTTTGCAGTCTGGAAACTGCTCCCGGCTCCTCTCCGCGTCCACTACCGGTGTCTGCTGCTGATGTTCCGCTGCACGTTCCGGTTCGATGTGCACGTGAACACGTGGAACTTATTTTTTTGAGTTTTTCTCGGCCGTCCTTTGCCGGAAAAATCTCAAAATTTCAATCACGATGGGGCACCTGGAGCAACCAAATCAACACAAAGGTGAGGTCGTCGCTTAAATTTTGCGCCGCACGCGAAAACTGTCCGAGCGTGGTCAAAAACGTTTTTGACTATAAGTCACTCATTTAACTCCGATTTCCACTGGTTTTCTTTGTTGAGTGGGGCTTGTCGGCCCCACAACAGGTATACGACACAGGTATTTTCACAAGCACTATACCACTTTCACGATTTTATAGGTGCGGAGCGATACAAAAACGATGCCGCTTGGGACTTAAGGGCGCGATGCGACTAGCTGGGTTAAGTTAGTTAGGTTAGGTTAGGTTAGGTTAGGGTTAGGTTAGGTTAGGTTAGGGTTAGGGTTAGGTTAGGTTGGGTTAGGTTGGGTTAGGGTTAGAGTTAGGTTGGGATTGAGGTTAGGTTAGGTTAGGTTAGGTTAGGTTAGGTTAGGTTGGGATTAGGTTAGGTTGGATTAGTTGGGGTTAGGTTAGGAGTTAGGTTAGGTTAGGTTAGGTTAGAGTTGGGTTAGTTTAGGTTAGGGTTGGGTTAGGGTTGGGTTAGGTTGGGTTAGGGATTGGGATTGGGTTGGGTTAGGTTGGGTTAGGTTAGGTTAGATTGGGTTGATTAGGTTAGGTTAGAGTTGGTTGGATTAGGTTAGGTTAGGTTGGGTTAGGTTAGGGTTAGGTTAGGTTAGAGTTAGGTTGGGTTGGGATTGGGTTGGGTTGTTGAGTTGAGGATTGGGTTAGAGTTAGGTTAGGTTAGGTTGGTTGGGTTAGGTTGGGTTAGGTTGGGTTGGTTGGTTGTTGGTTAGGTTAGGTTGGGTTGGTTGGGTTAAGGTTGGGTTGGGTTAGGTTGGGTTGGGTTAGGTTGGGGGTTAGGTTAGGTTAGGTTGGGTTGGGTTGGGTTGGGTTGGTTAGGTTAGGTTAGGTTAGGTTGGAGTTAGGTTGGAAGTTAGGTTGGGTTGGTTGGTTAGGTTGGGTTGGGTTGGTTAGGTTGGGTTAGGTTAGGTTGGGTTAGGTTAGGTTAGGGTTAGGTTGGTTGGTTAGGTTGGGTTGGTTAGGTTAGGTTGGGTTAGGTTAGGTTGGGTTGGGTTGGGTTTAGGGTTAGGGGTTAGGTTATTGGGTTAAGGTTAGGTTAGGAGTTGGATTGGTTAGGTTAGGTTAGGTTAGGTTGGGTTAGGTTGGGTTGGTTGAGTTGGGTTGGGTTAGGTTAGGTTAGGTTAGGTTGGAGATTTAGGTTAGGTTAGGTTGGGTTAGGTTGGTTGGGTTAGGTTGGTTGGGTTAGAGTTGGGTTAGGTTAGGTTGGTTAGGTTGGGTTGGAGGTTGGGTTAGGTTGGGTTAGGTTGGGTTAGGTTGGGTTGGGTTGAGGTTGGGTTAGGTTAGGTTGGTTGGGTTGGGAGTTTAGGTTGGTTGGGTTAGGTTGGGTTTTCTCGGACTACCTCCAACATACTGATTCGGCCTGTGTTTACGGATACTCTTTCTTTCCAGTTCTCGCTATCATTCCTCTCTTCCATTCTTCATACTTTGTCTTTCTTACATTCTTCTCTATCCAACTTTTCTGGGTGGGATTCCCAGCTACATTATTATTCTAATCTATCCTATCTTTTGTTTATTTTTATTTCATTTTTTTAAACCGGGAGTAAATAAGTTCGTAGACCACATAACGACATCTTATTTTAAATTTTGACTTATATCTATCTTATAACTTCTTGTATAAAATTTTGCATTTAATTTTATCTTGAATCTAGTATTACAATTTCCTTTATCTATCTTATAACCGGCTTGTATACAATTTTGCATTTCGGTTTTATCTTAGATTAAGTATTACAATTTTTATATCTATCTTATAACTTACTTGTTTACTATTTTTGCATTTATATATTCTTAAATCATTAATGAAATTTACTAAATCTATTATAATTATTTGTAAACAATTTTTGCATTAATATTTTCTTAAGTCTTTATAATTTGCCTATATTTATCTTATATACAATTTCAATTTATGTTCCTATATCTATCTTAATATTACAAGTTTTATATTTATACAAGTTATACAATTTTAATATCTATTTTATATTTAACTATTTATTTACAGTATACAGTATTTTTATATGTCAAATTATCAGTGCTCATCAATGCCCTTGTCATTCACCTTACTTCTACAGAAAGGATCGTGCTGGCCGCCCTTACAATATGCCTGTAATAGAGCGGGCCCGCTCATCCCATTCCGTCGTATCGGACGTCTTGCTGAACGCATTGTGCCCTTGTCGTCCACCTTGAACGGACCATTTTGGCAACTCGGGGTTTTATTCGCGGGGTCAGGACACTCCGGACTTCGTGTGGAGCGCCACGGTGACTGCAAAGATCCGTCGGCTCGGTGCGAACCGCTTACCGTGGCCGTAGCCCAGGCAACGTGTGCACTGGACTAATGGCGTCTGGTCTTGCTCTCACTCTTTGAAGGTCGATGTGGACCCTTCCAGCACCTGACCCTCTGCCGCTACCGTCGGAGAACGCTGATGATTACCGGGTTGGTATTAGGGTTTTCTTGTTTTCTTCGACGATTGGAATCCTGCCCTCTCATCGGGTGTGAAGACATCCCGATTCTGATTTCTCAGGGCTTTGACAATATCGTCGTCGGAATTATCGCTTGACATCCCTGAATCAGAGCGGTCTCTTGTTCACTTCTCGATGATGGGTCCGAATCTCCCTTCAATCTCTCTTCCTTTTGTCGTTCTTCTTTAGTGCAAAACCCATAACCTTTGGTCTTTCCCTTCCTCCACTGGACCGTCACCCAGCCCTCTTTGGCGTCGATGCGTTGCGAATTTTTTTTTCCTCCCTGTGTCATTCAGTTTTCGGTGACCACCTTGAGTGCAGCGTGGTGTGCCTGCGTGAAGACTTCTCATTATGATTGGCCGTCACGCCTAGCTGGTAACTGTCTCTTGCATATCCTTGTATTGATTGTCTCTTGAGATCTTCAATTGTTGCATTTGTTTGAGCAACAGCCTGCTGTGTTCCTCGATCTTGCACCCCAGTGTTGGTCTATCTGACCGTCGATGTGGCGTCAGCAGCTGTACTACTCTGCTGTTTGGTCTTACCAGCGGTTCTTGGAGGCCAGTTCGGACTCCCACCAGTTGGTAAGGCGTTCACTGCTCTACCCGCTTTAATCTCGGTCTTAGTGTTCCGGCTTTAGCTTGATCTGCGTTTTGGCTCTGCACAGGCCTTCGCCTCTCTGTCCGGTCACTAAAACGACTCTGCGCCTGTGTAACCTGCTCTGCGGAGCACGGCTGTTTGTTCAGCTCGATCATGTTGAGGTATTTTAGACAAAATGCTACAACTTTGTATATACTCTAATTTCGAAAAAGTGAGCGATGTGAGAAAAGTATAATTATTTAAAATAAGTATAACGGTTTTTTTAAAAATTAATTATCTCAAGAACTATTGATCGCAGAGGTTTAAAACTTATAGACTATATTAGGTGTATAAAGGTTAACAATTTAAGGTAAAAACATTTATAAAAAAGCAATAATATTTTGAAATATAACGATTTTAAAAAGTGAAGTTTTACAAAATTAAAATTAGCTATAACTTTGGATCGGTGATTCTAATATTAAAAATTTTTACTGTGCGAGCATTTATTTTTGGCCTATAATAATATAAAAATTTAAAAATAAAAAATTTACTTAAGACAAAAAAGTGAAAAAAAGTTTGAAATTACGTAAAATCTGTATGAATTTTTGTCTTTTTTGCCTATATCTTGGCCAATTCTTATTCAAAAATTCTAAAAATTGTATATGTTATAGCTAATACTAGGTTCTACAATATTCTAAATAAAAACTAGTGCGTTGTCGCTTAAAATTACGAATTAAAATTATTTTAAGTAAAATTTTGAGGTTATGTTTTTCTAATCTATAACTCAGGCTTCCCTCAACCTTTTTCTGATCAAACGGCTTGGCTCCACTCTTGTCTGCTATCCGTGGCTGCAATTGGAATTGCCTTAAGTCTTCGGTTTGCAGGGCACTGCCACGTGGTTTTGCTGTTTTCAGTTTTCTCCCGTTTCTTGCAGGAAAAGTTAAACTTCACGGACATGGGGGCTTCAAGAATCTGATCCAACTGATAAAGGTAGGGGTCGTCCTCAAAAATGGCGCCCCGCCAAAAACTGGTTTGAAATTAGTTTTGTCTCACAACTTTTCACTTTTCACTTTTTGAAATCCAATTCCCGAGTCCGAAAGGGCACAACAGGGCGCATCAACGATATATAACATTACTTTTCCTTTTACCACTTTGACAATTTTTTAAATACGGAGCGCTTCAAAGCGTGCGTCCTCGAAACAGGCACGGAGACTCAGTTAGGTTAGGTTAGGTTAGGTTAAGGTTAGGTTGGGTTGGGTTAGGTTAGGTTAGGTTAGGTTGGTTAGGTTGGGTTGGGTTAGGTTAGGTTAGGTTAGGTTAGGTTAGGTTAGGTTAGGTTTAGGTTGGGATTGGGTTAGAGTTGGGTTTTTTTTTTTTTTTTTTTCTCGCTACCTCCAACATACTGGGTCCGGAGCCTGTGTTTTGAATACTCTTTCTTTCCAGTTCTCGATCATTTCCTCTCATACTTCCATTCTTCATACTTTGTCTTTCCATTCTTCATCTATCACAACTTTTCTGGGTGGGATTCCAACTACATTACTCTATTCTAATCTACTATCTTTTGTTTATTATTTATTTCAATTTTTAAAACACAGGGTAAATAAGTTCGTACAAACCACATACGACATCTTATTTTACAATTTTGACTATATCTATCTATAACACTTGTATAAAATTTTTGCATTCAATTTTTATCTTAGAACTAGTATTACAATTTTCTTATATCTATCTTTAACTTCTTGTTTACAATTTTTGCATTTATAAATTTTAAATCTTTAGCAATTTACTTAAATCTATTATAATTATTTGTAAACAATTTTGCATAAATATTTTCTTAAGTCTATTATAATAATTTGCCTATATTTATCTTATATACAATTTCAATTTATGTTCCTATTCTATCTTATTACTAACACAGTTTTATGTTTATACAAGTTATAGCTTTTTATATCTGTTTTTATTTTACATATTTATTTACAGTATACAGTATTTTTATGTGTTTTAGTCAGTGCATCTGCCTTGTCATTCACCAGACCTCCAATACGCAAAGGATCATGCTGGCCTTAGCTATATTGTAGTGGGCGGGCCAGCTCGTCCCATTCCGACGATCGGACAGTCTGGCTGAATGCGTTGTGCCTGCTGTCGTCCTCCCGACGGACACGTTTTGGCCTCGGGTTTTATTCCTGGGGTCAGGACACTCCGACTTGGGGGACCGCCAGTGGCTGCAAGATCCGTCGACTCGGTACAGAACCGCTTACCTGGCGCTGGCCGGCAGCGTGTGCACTGGACTAATGGCGTCTGGTCCTCGGCTCTCACTCTTTGGAGGTCGATGGAACCCTTCCAAGCCCTGACCCTCTACCATACTGTCGAGAAGACACTGAGTAACATGGGTGGTATTGGGTTTCGTCTTCTTCCTGTAACAGTGGAGCCCTGCTTTTCCTCTTCGTCGGGTCGTGAAGACATCCCGATTCTGATTTCTCAGGGCGACAAATCGTCGTCGGAATTATCCGTGACATCCCTGGATCAAGCGGGTCTCTTTCCTTCCTCGACGGTGGTCAACGATCTCCCTTCAAGTCTAGATTTTCCTTTGTGCGTTCCTCTTTGTCCAAAACCCTGATAACCTTTTGGTCTTTCCTTCTCACCCTTTGGACCGTCCCAGCCCTCTTTGCGTCGATCGCGTTGCAATTTTATTTTCCTCCCCTGTGTCTATTCCGGATTTTTCGGTGACCACCATTGAGTGCAGCGTGGTGTGCCTGCGTGGCGACTTCTCGCTATGATTGGCCGTCACACTAGCATAGGTAGCTGCCTTCTCTATGGTCACCTTGTGCGATTTGATTGTCTCTTTGAGATCTTCAATTGTTGCATTTGTTTGTAGCAACAGCCTGCTGTGTTCCTCGATCTTGGCCACCCAGTGTTGGTCTACACTGACCGTCGATGTGGCGTCAGCAGCTGTGCATGGCTCTGCTGTTTTGGTCTTACCAGCGGTTTTTAGAGCCAGTTCGGACTCCTTCACCAGTTGGTAAAGGCGTTCTACTGACTCTACCACGGCGCTTTTAATCTCGGTCTTAGTGTTCCGGCTAGCATTGATCTGCGTTTTGGCTCGCCAGCGGGCCTTCGCCTCTGCTGTCCGGTCACTAAACATTCTGCGCCTGTGTAACCTGCTCCGGGCTACGGCTGTATGTTCAGCTCCGATCATGTTGGAGGTTTATGCAACAAAATCAATAAATCAAATTGAACGTTTATAGAACTGGTTGTGGCTAAGTGAAACGATGTGACAGAAAAAGTAATAAATTTTACATAAAAGTTTAACGGTTTTTTATAAAAGTTAATTATCTCAAAAACTATAAGTTGTGAGGTTTAAACTTATAGACTATACTAGTGATAAAGTTTAACAATTTGAACATAAAACATTAAGAAAAAGTAATAATATTTTGAAATATAAGATTTTAAAAGTGAAATTTTCAAAATTTAAATTAAGCTATAACTTTGGATCGGTGATTCTAATATTAAATTTATTACTTTTGACATTTATTTGGCCTATAATAATAAAAATATAAAATAAAAATTTACTTAAGACAAAAAGTGAAAAAAAGTTTGATACAGTCAAATCTGTAGAATTTTTGTGTTTTTTTTATAACGGCCAATGTTACTCAAAATTCTGAAATTTACAAGTTATAAGCTATTACAAATGTCTATAGGTTCTAATAAAAACTAGTGGTATCCTTAAAATTACAAGTTAAAATTTTTAAAGTTAAATTTTGAGGTTATTTTTTGTATAGTCTATATCTCGCTTCCCTCACCTTTTTCAGATAAAAGAGCTCCGGCTCCCTCCTTCTGCTATCCGTAGCTGCAATTGGAATTGCCTAAGTCTTCCAGGTTTCGGGGCACGTGCCACCTGGTTTGCTGATTTTCAGTTTTCTCCGCCTTTCTTGCAGGAAAGTTGGACTTCCAGGCACGTGGAGGGTTCAAAGCCTCGAATCCAAACGAAAAAGTTGGGTCGTCGCTCAAAAATAGCGCCGCACCAAAAACTGTCTTGAAAACTGTTTTCTCTCCAACTTTTCCTTTTCACTTTTGAAAATCTGTTTCAATCCGAAAGGACATCAGCGCGCATCCTCGAATATCACTATGACTTTCCTTTTTGACCCTTTTACGATTTTGAACGGGCGCCAATGCGTTCCTCGACAACAGGCGACAGACTGGGTTAGGATTAGGGGTTAGGGGTTGTTAAGTTGGTTATTGGGTTGTTGATTAAGTTAGGTTGGTTAGTTAGGTTAGTTAGGATTGGGTTAGGTTGGTTGGTTAAGTTAAGTTAGGTTGGGATTGAGGTTAGGTTAGGTTAGGTTGGTTAGGTTGGTTAGTTGGAAGTTGGGTTGGTTAGGTTAGGTTTAAGTTAGGTTGGTTGGGTTGGGTTGGGTTGGGTTAGGTTGGGTTGGGTTGGGGGTTAGGTTAGGTTAGGTTGGGTTAGGTTGGTTAGGTTGGGTTGGGTTGGTTAGGTTAGGTTAGGTTAAGTTGGTTGGGTTAGGTTGGATTAGGTTAGGTTAGGTTAGGGTTAGGTTAGGTTGGTTGGGTTAAGTTGGGTTGGGTTAGGTTAAATTGGGTTGGGTTGGTTGGTTAAGTTGGTTAGGTTGGAGTTGGTTGGATTGGGTTGGTTAGGTTAGGTTGGGTTGGTTGGGTTGGGATTGGTTGGTTGGGTTGGGTTGGTTGGTTAGGTTTTGGGTTAGGTTAGGTTGGTTGATTTAGGTTAAGGGTTGGGTTAGGTTGGGGTTGGATTGGGTTGGGTTAGGTTAGGTTGGAAGTTGGAAGTTAGGTTGGTTGGGTTGGTTGGGTTAGGTTAGGGGTTGGGTTAGGGGTTAGGTTGGGTTAGGTTAGGTTGGGTTGGGGTTGAGTTGGTTAGGTTAGGTTAGGTTGGGTTAGGTTGGTTAGGTTGGATTAGGTTAAAGAGTTAGGTTGGGTTAGGTTTTAAGGTTGGGTTAGGTTAGGTTGGTTGGGTTGGGTTGGGTTGGTTGGGTTAGGTTAGGTTGGGAATTAAGGTTGGGTTGGGTTAGGTTAGGTTGGTTAGGTTGGGTTGGGTTAGGTTGGGAAATTGGGTTAGGTTGGTTGGGGTTAGGTTAGGTTGGGTTGGGTTAGGTTGGTTAGGTTGGTTGGGTTAGGTTAGGTTGGGTTGGGTTGGTTAAATTTAAGTTGGGTTAAGTTGGGTTGGGTTAGGTTGGTTAGGTTAAATTGGGTTGGGTTAGGTTAGGTTGTTGGGTTAGGTTGGGTTTGGGTTGGGTTAGGTTGGTTGGGTTGGGTTAATTTAGGTTGGGTTGGGTTGGGAAGGTTAGGTTTAAGGTTTTGGGTTAAGGTTGGGTTTGGATTTGGGTTGGGTTGGGATTTAAGGTTGGGTTGGGTTGGTTGGGTTAGGTTTAAGGTTAAAGGTTGGGTTGGGTTGGTTAGGGTTAGGTTTAGGTTTTTTTTTTTTTTTTTTTTTTTTATCTTTTCCCGCTATTGGATCAGGGGACCTTTTTCCTCTTTTTGGTTTTGGTACTTGTTCTTTTTGTACTTATATTTCTTTTTATTTGTTCATCTACTTTTCATTTTTTCATTTTTTTATCTTTTAATTTTTGTTCTTAATTTACCCTTTTTATCTGGTTTTACATTTTTTTATTTCTTTATTTTACCCTATGTTTTTGTTTCCTTAACTAATATTAATCTTTTACTTATTAATTTACTTTCTTTTCTTATATTTTTTCTTATCTTAATTTATATTTCCATTTATACTTATCCGTTTCCTTATCTTAATTTGTTTTTTACTTATATATATCATTCCTTGTCTTGAATTTGTTTTAATAAGTACTATCTGTATCTACCTGAAAGTTCTACATCGGTCATGTTCACCGCTAATTTTTCTAATTACTCCTTATTTCTTATTTTACTTAATCTTGTTTTAATACTATAATTGTTTAACCCGCCCTTGTTATATCCTAAATATCGAAGTCGTATACTTAAATATATTTTATATTTCTTTTTTTATTCTTTTTTTTTGCATCTAAAGGTTTAAGGTTAAGGTTAGGTTAAGGTTTAGGTTAGGTTAGGTTAGGTTATTTTAATTTAGGTTGGTTTGGTTGGGTTAGGTTAGGTTAAATTGGGTTAGGTTAAGGTTGGTTGGGTTTAATTTAGGTTGGGTTGGATTTAGGTTAGGTTGGTTAAATTGGGTTGATTGATTTGAATTTAGATTGGGTTTTGGGTTAAGGTTTGGAAGGTTAGGTTAAGGTTAGGTTAAGGTTAGGTTGGGTTAGGTTAGGTTGGGTTAAGGTTGGGTTGGGTTGGGTTAGGTTAGGTTGGGTTGGGTTAGGTTGGGTTAAAGGTTTTGGGTTAGGTTAGGTTGGGTTAGGTTAAGGTTGGAGGTTAGGTTAGGTTAAAGGTTTGGAGTTGGGATTTAGGGTTAGGTTGGGTTTGGGTTAGGTTAGGTTGGAAGGTTGGGGTTAGGTTAGGTTGGGTTAGGTTTGGTTGAGGTTTAGGTTGGAATTAGGTTGGGTTAGGTTGGGTTAGGTTGGGTTGGGTTGGGTTAAGTTGGTTAGGTTGGTTGGTTGGTTGGGTTGGTTGGTTGGGTTAGGTTGGGGTTGGGTTTAGGTTGGGTTGGTTAGGTTGGGTTGGGTTGGGTTAGGTTAGGTTAGGTTAGGTTGGTTGGGTTGGGTTAGGTTGGGTTTTAAATTGGAAGGTTGGGTTGGTTGGGTTGGTTAGGTTGGTTGGGTTGGTTTAGGTTGGGTTGGTTGGGTTGGGTTAGGTTAGTTGGGTTAGGTTAGGTTAGGTTAGGTTAGGTTGGGTTAGGTTGGGGTTGGGTTAGGTTAGGTTAGGTTGGTTGGTTAGGTTGGTTGGGTTAAGGGGTTAAGGTTAGGTTGGGTTAGGTTGGGTTTTAGGTTAGGGGTTAGGTTGAGGTTAGGTTGGGTTAGGTTGGTTGGTTGGGGTTGGGTTTGGTTGGGTTGGGTTAAGGTTAGGTTTTAGGTTGGGTTAGGTTGGTTAGGTTGGGTTAGGATTGGTTGGGTTAGGTTAGGTTGGGTTGGTTGGTTGGTTGGGTTGGGTTGGGGGTTGGTTAGGTTAGGTTAGGTTGGTTGGGTTGGTTAGGTTGGTTGGGTTGGGTTTAGGTTAGGTTTTAGGTTGGGTTGGTTAGGTTGGGGGGTTAGGTTGGGTTGGTTTTAGGTTGGGTTATTAAAGGTTGGGGGTTGGGTTAGGTTAGGTTAGGTTGGGTTAGGTTGGGTTAGGTTAGGTTGGGTTTGGGTTAGGTTGGTTGGTTGGGTTGGGTTGGGTTAGGTTGGATTGGGGTTAAGGTTAGGTTAAGGTTGGGTTAGGGTTGATTTTAAAATTTAGGTTAGGGGTTAGGTTGGGAGGGTTGGTTGGTTAGGTTGGGTTGGTTAGGTTAGGTTGGAGTTGGGTTAGGTTAGGTTAGGTTGGGGGTTGGGTTAGGTTGGGTTAGGTTTTAGGTTGGTTGGGTTGGGTTGGGTTAGGTTGGGATTTAGGTTAGGTTGGAAGTTGGGGGTTTTGGGTTGGGGGTTAGGTTGGTTGGTTTTTTTTTTTTTTTTTTTTTTTTTAATCTTTTTCCCCACATGTTGGTCAGGGACCTTTTTCTCTTTTTGTGTTTTTGGTACGTTCACTTTATTCTTTTTTTTTGTATCTACTTTTCATTTCATATTTTTTTGTCTTTTTCATTTTTTCTTAACTTTTATTTTATCTCTTTTTTACTTTTATTTTTTTATTTCTACTTTCTTATTATTTCTTTTACTAATTTAATTTATACTTTTATAGTTACATTTCTGTTTGTATATTTTTTTATCTTTTTTAATTTTCATTAATTATACTTTTATCTTAATTTATTTCTTATTATATATCACCTTTCAACATTTTTAACATTGTACTATCTGTAACCAACTAAGTCCTACGCCAGTGCATTTCCCCCTAATTCATTTCTAAATCCTTATTTCTATTTTTTAATCAAAATTTCTAATTCTATTTTTAACCCT
>JAGSMT010000463.1:0-69005 GCA_029286875.1 Lamproptera curius
CTTTTCTAAATTACTCTAAAAATTTCTTTTGGTAAATGTTATTTCTTTGTTGATTTATAAAAATTCACTAAAAACGTCACTAATTATAAGTTAAAAAAAGAAGCTAAAAGATTACTTTTTCCAGTAAAAACCAAATGAAACAAAAAGTTTGGATAAAAACATTCCTTTTTATTTAAAAAAAAAAAGTACAATGGCAATTGCAAAGTGTATGAGAAGGGTTAAAAATATTAAAATCAACTCTGGGACAATAAACTTCCACCAGTTGAACATAACCAAAACTAGATAAAAAAAGGACGATTCAAAAGAGGGAAAACCTAAATCCATTAATCAACTAAGTTAAATTACCTCAGTATTTGAATTTCACCTTAATAGTCCCTTGCTCACTATTTACCTTAGGTCTGTTGATTTTAAAAAACATTATTATTTTTAATTATTTTTTATTTAAATATTTTTTTTTTTGAATTATAAAATGTTATTTAAGGCAAGGTTTGCAAAAATGCAACAAGATTTTTCCAATTTTTATACGAAAGAAACATCAAAAATAATATTTACCGAAAAGATTTCTGGTTTAAAAATTTTTTGTTACATTAACAATAAATTAACATTCCAGCAACCTTAAAGAATTTTAAAGGAAGAACTTGATTGTTTAACATTTGCAAGTTTTCAACTTATGTTAAAGGATATTCATCATGTTAAAAGGAAGAGTTGTGAATTTGACGCCAAAATTTGGAAACAAAATATCTATTAAACTACCCATCCTTTAAAAAATATTAAAAAAAAATGGCTAATACTTTTTGTTTGAAAAAAGAAAGAACAAAATCGGACATAGGGCGAGGGCAACGATTTACATATTTAAAAAAAATTAAACTTTACTCTTAATTGTATTCCTCCCGGTCAAAAACAACCTGATATAGTTCCATCGTGTATTTGTTTTATTTTACTGTTATTAAATTATACGTCATTTATTTTAAAAAAAAAATTTCTTTCTAAAATGCCAAACATAATATTTAGTTTTTTCGTAAAATTCAATCATAATTGATACAGTCCTTATTTTCCCTATTCCAACCAAAGGGAAATTTGTATCCCATTGCTCAACGTGCAACTGGAATCACCGAATAAAAGATTTGATAAATTTAATACAGTTATGTCAGAATTTATAATAACGAAAGGAATTCCCAGGAAAGTTGTCATTAACCCTCTTCCCGTTATCCTTTTATAATAGGTTGTTTTAAAATTTTGTTCTCCCGTTCCTTGAAATACTGTTTGATGTTTTTAGGCCCACGTTCTGGGCATAAAACTTCGTAAAAGGAATTTTGTTTTACAATCTTTGTCTTATTATTACGTGTTAACGGTTTTTTCAGTTTTTAACGTTTTGTTGCACGAGGTTTGATTTTAGGGTTATTTTTTAGTTCCTCATTACTTATCCCAAAATAATTAAAATAAATTTAACCAATAGGAAGCTAATATCATTTAAAAAATAATTAATAAATCAAAACTCTAAGGGCGGAACAATAAAAATCTTTTACATAAAAAAACATTTGTTCATTTGGGACGTCGGTCGAAAACTCCGGCATTTATCGGCCTTTTTAGTTCTTTACCCAAACCCCAAAAGCCACCGTTGGACCAGATTTCTGAAAAAGTTAAACCCGTACTGGTTGAAAGGAACTATTGGCCTTTGGAAAAATTGGTAACAACTATTTGTTTTAGGATAAAACTTTGTCCAAATAGTGTTTTTAGTTTTATTCAATTTTGCATTGCTTCCTTCCCTAGATAAAATTTAAAACCGTTAAATAATTGACGTGAATCTAAAAGTCATTAAAACCATATGATTCTTTCATCATCATCATCCAGCCTTTGTTAATCTTTACTGCTGGAATTGGGCTTTCCCAACCACCCTTGAATAGTATCAAGGGTGGTTTAGGGGAAACCATGTTTATAAATTTAAAATGAAGTTCTGATTTCATCCACAGTGTAAAATTATTTCCCATTAATAAAGCGATTGGATGGTTTTGGGTTGGTACAATTAATTTTAAATTTTTTTAAACCAGCTATGGTTTATCTATCCACAATTTAAAAGTTTTGTTGTTGTTTTCAAATTAAACGTGCGTAATAATGTCTTCAAAGTTAAAAAATATCCCAAATTTTCTTGTTCATATTTTCAAATGTTATAATAATTGGATCAACCTACTATTATAATTGGTTGACCAAAACATAAGAAACTTTTTAAAAATTCACGACACAGTCCAATATACATAAACAAGAACAACATTGTCTTTTATCAGCTTCCTTCTTTGACAACCTTTCCCGACATTTACCAATGACCTTGTTGGGTAAATGTTGAATTTATGGACGGAATAAATCCCAAGGATTATATTTGACAAGAAATTTTGTTTTTATTTTTATCGCCTCTGCTGGTATCCCTCATGAGGTCGAGTAAAATATTTTTCCAAAATGGTTTTAAGGTGTAAATGGACCAAAGTGGAAAAGTGTTAAATTTATATGTTAGAAACCGGTAATGTTTTGCATTGGTTTGTCTTTTAAAAATGATGACTATGTGATGTAATAGGTAGTTTTGATTTCATTGAAAATATTACGTTTTCCCTTTAAGGTGATATTTTATTTTAATAAAAATTATAAGCTATGATTTAAAATTGGAAAAAAAAAAATGAAGTGGTCCCAAAATTAGGGTAAATTTTATAGGAAATAAAGTAAACTATCGTATATAAACTTACTTAATTATTTTTAATAAATACATTTTTATCCAAAAAATGTTTCCCAATTTTTCCAACGACCCGGAACCTTATTTCAATATAATCTACCCATTAATATACTTCACAGTTTGAAAACAATAATTGCATTGAACAAGAAATTCTTGTTAAAACCAAAGAAAATTTAAAACCATTTGGATTTATTTATCATTAACCCTAAAGCACGCCATTTGAGGGCATTTACAGTTGCTGATGTCAAATTATGTACCGTGAATTGAGAAAAATTGCAGAAATCATTTTTGCCTAGAATATTTTTTTGGAAAATGAGAAATGTGTTATTTATGGATGAAAAGGACCAAATCTAGTTGGGAACACTTGTCTTTTTATCTTTCTATACGGTATGGAGACTTGAATTTAAGATTAGCAGAATGGGAAGATTGGCCTTTTTGAGATGTGGTGTTGGCGGCGGCTCCCTTCGCATTCTTGGACCATGATCCGTACAAATGATTCTGTAAGGAAGCTCAATATTGAAAAAGAAAGGCGCTTAATCGATCTGTTACAAAAAGGTCTTCTATTTGGGTCCTTATCACCCTGGGGTCCTGAAACTTCGAACGCCTATTAATTAGGGGAAGAGTTGAAGGCCAAGAAGATGCAAGGCCGAGCCCGGGTTGGGCTGACCAATATCCGAAACACTTTGGGACGTTTTAAATACCCAACCTTCATATGGCCCAATCCCAAAATGGAGGCCATAATTTACTCATTGGGTACGGACCTCAGGGGGTTATCGATTCAAAGAGAAGGAGTATGATGTTGTTCGGATTAAATTGAAATATTACGTTTGAACTCTGGGTGACATTTTTAATAACATAAACAAGCACGGTTTTAAAATAAGAAGAAGAAAACTAACACATTTTGCATAGTTAAAATTTTCCACAGTTTTCTGGCGTTTATTTTTAAAAGGCTTTGTTTCAAGATAATTTAAAATGTAATATAAAACCCATCTAACGATTATCCGAATAAACTTTTAATTTTTTTTTTTCGTAAAACAAAGAGCACAATTTTGCGATAGGGACAAAAGTTTTTTTTAACTGGAAATTTTTTTCACAAAAAGGGGAAAAAGAAACAAAGTAGACGATACTGTTGGTATTCAATAAATTCTTAAAACAATTGTTAAAGTTTGCATCCATTTAATCCTTTAAATTTTCGTCCGCCTTTTGCTAAGTATATTAAGATGTGATTTATTATAGGTAAATAAAACAAATTTGAAAGCCCCAAATATTTAATAAATAGGTTAAAAAAACGAACTATTTAAAAATTAAATGGTTAAGGCTTTGTGTAGTGTTATTGACATTTTAATATTGTAATTAATATTTATAAAATATTTTAATTTGTTGGGCCACGACCTTTCGCCCTGACTTCGTGACCTCTCCTGGCTGCCCGCTGGGAAGGCCGGGGCGCCCGGGCGGCGAGCGGCCTTCCCCCTGACCAAGGGCCCCTGAGCGGCCGGCAAGGGGTATCCGCCCCCAAGAAGGGGCCTCAAGAGGGGTTCTGTGCTGTTTGCTCCAACACGGCAGCAAGTGACGTTTCGGTGGCCCCGACACACCCGGAAGAAGAAGAAGGCCCGCGAGGGTCCGTCGCCACTTTGGGGTCGCCAAAGACTGTTATTAGCGGCGCCCCCGGCCGGCTAAAAGGAGGGGAGGGGAGCCAACCGTTGGTTTTTCCGCTTGTCTTGGTCCACATATCCCTTGCCCCTCACTCGGGGCGGGGAATCCTCCTGGATTTTCTCCGCAAAAAAAAAAAAAGGCCGCCGTAAAATTCCAAACTTTCAAAAATCAACCATTATAATTTGAATAAATATTTGGATAGATAAAATGGAATCGTTAACAAACAAACATATTAGGAAGCAAAACCCGACAAAAGCTGCCTTCAGCCCAATGGATGGGCGTGTGTTTGCAACCGGAGGTCGGGGTTCGAATCCTGCGGGTCCCAAATTTTCCATTTGTTGCCTTGTTCCTTGGCGGCAAATTGGGAAACCAAGTTGAAAAGAACATGATCAATGCGTTCGGATGGGCACGTAAAAGTTGGTCCACCACCAACCCGCATTGGACCTGCGTGGTGGGGATACGGTCCAAAACCTTTTGGATAGAGGTGCTTGGGGGCTTATGTCCAGCAATGGATAATAATGTAAAAAGGTTGGATGATATGATATATGATTGATGGGCAAAAATTCATTAATTTTACGTGAATATATGTAAAATACTAACGTTGCTGGATAAATTATGATCGTTTATAAGTCATTTTGGAATTAGTCCTACCAATTGGCCCTGTCTAAATTAAACTGGGCCCTTGCTTTAAACCAAAATTTGAATATCTTTAATTATTCCTTGTTCGGTAAATTTCATCAATTCTTTTATCGTTTAAAAATAGGGGCTGCAACGGTTTATGATTAAAACGTCCAAAAAAGTTTTCCGGTTGTAAAAAATTACGCCCTACCCACAAGAAACATGGCGGAAACCCTCCACGAGTCCCTCGCCGCCCAAACGATGTTCGTACCGTTCCCCAATAATTGGTTCACGGTGCCCAAAGGCGAAGAAAGGGTTTTTGTACTTACCGTTTTGGAAAGAAAAGGGACCGCGGGGAACACTTCAGCCGGACCCTGTAAAAAAGACGTACCTTAAACATCTTTTTAGGAAAAGTAAGCAAGTTTTTTTTTTTTTAAGTGGGAAAAAAAGGTTCTGATTATAATATATATATTGGCCCTTTTATAACCCGGATGTAATACTCAAGTGTTACTTTAATCAAGGGATGGTATCGAACTGTAAAATTTAATGGGCTAAAAATCTTGGTTGATTGATTATCTTAAATAAAAATTAATTTCCATTTTAATTACAGTTGTGTTGTAGGAGGAAGCCTTTTTGGTTTTTATTTTGTCAGGAAAGAAACTTCGACGATTTTCACTTCATCCTTTATCTTGCGATGGGGAAGCGATTCCAACTTTTAATCTTGACGATACTTAACGATGGTGGTGCCCTACGGCCAAAAAGTAAAAGGAAAAGTTAAGCATCTTACGGGTCGGTATTAATTATCAAACTATTAGATAAAATATCATTATAATATTCAATGGATAATATTCACATTAACTGTTAAAAATCCAAAATGCAACTTTTAAGGTAACCAATATCTTTCGTACAGTTCCCGTTTTTCTATTGATAATCGTTTATACTTATTATAAATTGCTTATTTTTAGAAATAAAGAATGTATGATCGGTTTTAAAATTAATAAATTTTGTACATTTTATACCAAAATTATATTTTTAATGCGCGGGTGAAAAGTTTCCAATCTCGGCACGAATAATGTCAGGATAATCCAATCGTTATAGGAAATAGGGAAGAATAAAAGACGGTAATTAAAAACTCAAGTATTAGTGGCCTATAAGACCAAAATATTTTGCTTTATTTATAAGCTCTACAATAAATTGAATGCTCTAATTATTTTGGCATCATCAACAACATCAAAATAACCGTTTAAATGACTATAATGTATTTACCGGCAATATTAATTTATACAACAACATTTTTAATTTTTGTTTGTTTTGTCTGTTTGCTCTATTAATTTTTAAAAAGACTTGTCCGATTTTGACAAATTTTCTTAAAAGATAGCTGATATACTAAGGAGTTACGTTTACTTTTTTCTAAAAATTTTTGATTTTTTATACACATTACCACGCGAACGATGCTGCGAACAAGAACCCTAGTTTATAATAAATACAAAACACTTGGGGTAAAATGGTGAAATGGTGGGTTATGGGGACTTCTTCATACAAAATGATGAGTTTTAATTTTTTTCTACATTATATGCCTTTTTCGTCACGGTTAATTTTTATACATATCTACTTACTTAATTATTTTCCTATCTAAATCCATTTCTTTTGAACGATTATGTTATTGTGTGAATTAAAAAAAAAAAAAAAAGCCCATTAAAGAAAGTTTCAAATTAAAAACTATTTATTCAATTTGAGCATTTAAATCCATCAACGTCATTCATTAGTTTTATGTAGCCGTAAGTTTTCAGTGTTGTTTTGGATAAAAAGTTGCAAGGTTATAAAACTTAAACGTTTAACATCCAGCACTTAATATACCTTTCAGCGTTCTAAAACAACAAAAAAAGGTTCGGTCAACATAGATGAAAAGAATGGGCACTGAAAAAATATTATAGCCCATTATGGGGAATACCTGAAAATGGAACGTAATTTTTTCTATTTTTGCATAAATTTAAACAGAAATTTTTGGATGATAGTAGATATAAATTTAAGAAAAAATAGCCCGATAATTTATGTTAACCTTTATTTTTAAACAATAAATGGTAACAACCTATTTAAAAAAACATTTGAACAAACTATATATGCTCATGTGGAAATGGTGATTGAAAAACTGTCGGAATGCCCAAATCTAAAGACAAGCCTTCTTATATTTTGGGTGGGTCCGGGCCCATCTCGGCACGGGAACTCGACACGTCGATGCGACGGGTGGGCCCCAAATCCCCTTTCGCGGGTATCGGAGCACCTCCTTTATGCAGGCCCAGGGCAGGGTGTTGAATGCGTTTGGGAGTCGGGTGATACCCCAAAACACCCTCACCCCGGAACACCCATCCCCGTCAGGGACCTGACCCGCAGCACCGCGTGGAGGCCGACCGGCCCTTGCGGTAGCCATACTGCCACTCCCCAATTTTGGACCGACGTACTCCAGGTGCTGGACCATGCGGACCCCACGATTATCTAAAGGTTTTCCCACATCGTCCAAACAACACGATCGGCCTGGGCGGGGCGAGTCCCGGACGCCCCTCCCTTGGATGAGGAGAGGTCTGCCGTCTTCCACCCTCAGTGGTATTAAACTGAGCCATACAAGGCGGAGAACATTCCTCACTCCCCCAGGGCGTCCCTTTTGGGCCAGCGCCAGCGCCGTCCCGGAATTCATCGGACCCGGGGCGGTGCGTTTGCCCCCTCAACTTTAGAAAGGGCTGCACCGAACTCTTCCGGGTGGTTTCTGGCGCTTCCAAATGGGTCAAACCTCGGTCCTTGTTTTGGGGACCATCGAAAAGGGCCGTGTGCTCCTCTCCGGGAATAAAAGCCCGGCGATCCCCAACCAAAACCTGGCCCGGCGCCGGACTCTCGGTGAAAATTGGGGGCCTTTGGGAGAAGCCTTGTTCATTACCATTTTGTAAGGGCCGCCCTCACGGTCACCGTCCAAGCGCCGCCAACAATCCCTTTATAGCCGCGGCGATCGCCTCGGCTATTCCCATTTGAGAGCCCAATCTTTTGCCCTTGCTGAAAGGGGCGAGCAACCCGGGCATCCAGGGCGGGTCTCTGCGCCGTCGTCCCCGACAACGGGTGTATTGGCGCCATGCCACGATGCATTCTCTGCGCATCGCGGCAATTTCTGGATTCCACCAGTACCCCGGCGTTTAGAAGGAACGTTTGGCCCGGGACATCGACGCGTCACCGCCTGTGTTCATTGCGTCCCGGAGCCATTGGTGCCTCCCCTCCAATCGAAATGTCGGACGCGGAAACCCCACGACTGCACTTTTGCCGCCTCCCTTCAGCAGCTCCGGTCCAGGCTTCCGAGGGGGCGCCACCTGGGGCCCGTCGTCCCTCGGTGTCCGGCCGGGGCCGCAAGGTGTTCAGGGAGGGCGAAGACCCAGGAATCGGATGTAACGATGAACCGACAGGGGTCTCGACGCCCGTCAACATCTTCCAGCCCTGTAATCGGCGAGCCAGGGCGGGGCTAGCCGGAACAATCATCAATGATCGGACCCGCCCTGGTCTCGAACACTGTTTACCGGGCCCCTTTAGACAGCCCGACCCTCCGGGCCACTCCTCCAGTGTCCTTCCCCGCGGTCTGCTGCGGGTGAAACCCCCCAACCCGGTGATTTTGGCTTGAATCCCCCGGGCGGACCAGCACAGGGAAAGGGTCCGTAAGAAGGATCAGTGACCCCAGTCCGGTCTAGGTAGCCCTTGAAGTCGGGAGAGATCTGTTGGGAGAAAAGTAAGCTGAAACGACCACAATAGTTCCCCAGGTTTCAAGGCCTGGACCTTTCTTCCACGTCCCTCGGATGAGGGACCCAAGTCCCGCAGACCACTGCCCAGTGTCGGACAGGTCCCGGCCCAATTTGGCCGGGGGAACGTAATCGGTTCCCGATACTACGGCCACCCGAATCGACCATTGTGCCATGCTCTGGAAACAACAGATCCTGAAGCCTGGCGCAGTGGTTCAGATTTGTCTGCAGGGGCCTCCCAGCGGGCCATCTTTATTGGACGGCCATTTTAATCCCCTCGGAAAGCCGCTGGGCTTGGGTACCCTGGCTTCCCAAGCCCAGGCCCCCCTTGTTCCTCCGCCTCCTGTTCAGGTTTGGTGGTGCAGGCCCACCTTCCCAATTTGGGCCAGCCGGTTTTGTTAGCCGCGGCGTACAGGGATGCAGTGCGGCACGGCCTCGCAGCCTCTGCTTTGGTGGCCCAGGGCTGGCCACAGCGGTTGGAGGGACCTACGGTCGACGCCCGTATAACACCGTCCCTACGTGCCCCATTTCGAGGATCCAAGGCAGCGCATCGGACGCGCCGCAAGCAGTTTGATTCACCGGGCACCCCCCGATTAGGGAAGGCGTCCCACCCCAATTATTTTCTTGGTGGCTGCAAAGGGCGGCTCACCACAACTCCACCGAGACCGGGCCGGTCCCGGCGGATTTCTCCAAACTTTTACAGGTGACCGGGCAGCCTTTTTTGCGCCCGCCCCAACCCCCTTTACCATTGAATCATCCAGGGCCCGAGATGCGTAGATCGGCGCACTTTTTCGGCCTGGATAAGGACCTTTTGGGCCCAACCAATTTGGCGAACTTTCTTTTAATTGGTTGGCCCGTTCGACCGGGGAGGCCTCAATGCTGATATCCTCCAGTTTGTATCTTTTCTTTAATCCCTGGAGGATGCCGGAATACTGACCCCTTTCCAGCTGCGCCCGGCTGCAGCTTGATGACCAGCCGATGAGCTTAGGGCCTTTGGTTTGCACCCTCCTTTTTCCGGTGTTCCTTTGGGAAGGCGCCAGACGGCCATTTTGGCCGCCAACGGTTCCACCCATCCGTGGACAACCCTGGTGCCGCCGTTGCTGCCAATTGGGGCGGGTCGCACCCCGGCCGGGGGTGATCCGGGGTTTTTTCTTCCCCTTCTTGGCCTTCCCTTTTGGGGAAGACTTGAAAGGGCCGTCCTTCAAAGCCGCAGTTTTTTGTAACTGCGGCCACCGGTGCAGCAGCAGTAAGCGCGGGACAAAGGGGCAGCAGAGGGGTAGGGGCCGCAGGGGCCTCACCACGCCCCAAACGTTGGGGCTGCCCGTTTATCCAGCCAGCGGGAACGAAGCCGCTTTCAGGAAGGAGACGGTCCGCTATTCGTCCGAGGTGGGGCCCCGAAAACATTGGGCACACCATGTCCACGATGAGGCGCCTGGGATTTGTTTCCAAGTCCGTGGGCGGTCCCTCAACTGGAATCTTTCTTAACGGGCCTTTTCAACCGCCGGTTCTCCTTCTCCAAGCGGCCTTGAACCCGCCTTCCTCCTCGAGGGGCCTCCACCCGAGCTACTTAGAGCCCCGTCGGCCGGTTTTGCGGATTCAGCCGACTGGGGGGCCTGCGACGTCCCTCTGTTTTGGCGAGGCACTCTTTAAAGGCACGCGAAATTGCCCTTCAAGGTTGCCGGATTTTGTGGCAACCTGGGAGATGATGCTCCAGATTTCTGACGCCATCTCCTTTGCATCCCTCCGCCTCGAGGCATTTCTCATCTGGCCTCCCTTCCCCTGAACGGCCTATAAATTTCTTCGAGCGTCGGTCCTTTTCCCGGCACGCTCTGCTCCCCGGGCCCCTCGTTTTCCAGCGGACCGAATCACAGTTTCGTTTGTTGGACGTTTAAGAAAACGCCCGGCGTTCATCTCGCCCAGCAGAGGAACGCAGGTCACCCTTCTTTCCCGCCGCTACCACCTTTTGCCCGGCTGGATCCTCCCCGCCAAGACTCCACTTTGGTAACCAGCCCTATCCTCTAATGCGCTTTTATAAAAGGAATTTGGGGAAAACCCCCGGCCTTCACCATCCGGAAACCGGTCCCACCTGGTCCGCGCCTCTCCCTGCCGAATCAACCAAAGTCTCGCCATGTTCGTTTTTTGTTTTTTCCATTTTTGTATGATTTTTATGTTTTCCCATAATAAACCCACGAAAGTAGGTTAAAAATGTCCAGGAAATTCCAATTGGGCCTAATGGCTGGTTATCGTTCCAGCCGCCTTGCAAGCCAAGAAGCCACACCACAACGCCGAGATCAACGGTTTTTTAGAGGTTGTCTCCCCGTGATCCGGCCAAGAAGGCAGGACCCTCAGCAATGCCGGGCCCAAGGACGTGATCCACGACACCCCGACAGGGCCGAGGATCGCCCCGGTGTTTGGGGCAAAGCCGAAGTGCTATACACCGAAGAATCACCCGGTCCCCTCTCAGGGGACTTCCATTCATACATCTCGCTCTTTACCCTTGCCCCAATCCCCCCACACACATTGATACCTTTGCTCTTTCATACATCACCCAAGACGCACCTCGCAAGGGTAGACCGGCTCGCATCCCGTGTTTCCCCTTTACCAAGAGGGTACCGGGAAAGGGTCTGAGGTCCCCATCAGGGCCTCACCTCTAGGAGCAACTGCTCCCCCATCTCCACCCTTTAACGGGAGAGACGCGGCACCCTGTCAGTTTTCTGTCCGCGCCGGCCAAGCCGGTACCCCCATATCTGGGGGGCGTGCCCCTATCCGAAACCTGGGGACGCGCCGGATGGGAGATCCTGACAACTCCACACCCGGGCTCGGCCCTCTTGGGCAACCTTGATCGCCCGCTTTAGGATAAAGGTGGCAGCCCGAGGAAGTCCCCTCGGAGCTTAGCCACAGAATAAGGTGAAGTCTGTGCACACCCCAAAAAGCCCCTGAACCCGCCGGGTTATAGCGGTTAACTCCACCAACGGAGTCATCCGTAAAAAAAAAAAATTTTAAAGACATTTTCTAAATCCCGACGGCGGATCATGGAAACTTTTTACCTTTGATACCAAAAATGTTACGTTGTGTTATATATAACTAAAAAGGATAGATAAGTTTTGCATCCCAGCGTTTAAAAGGGGCTATCCAAAATTAAATTAAGCTTGTTAATTGACGCAGTCAAGGAAGTTAATTTTGGTCAGCGCTTTTAACACACAGTTTGGAATTAGGTTTCTAATGCCCCCGGCGATCCTCCGCCGTCCTTTATAAAAATAAATTCCTTACTTTTGAAGCTCCGGATGCCTTTGCTATCTTTTTATTATTAGGATATTTCATTTAATGAAAAGTTTTTGGAAACTTTAGTTAAATTGTGAAATCTTTGAAGGTTTGGAGTCTAAAACCAAATTCAAATGCATATATAAAACTTAAGCATTTATTTTTGTCTTTATAAAGGTTGTAATAATTTAAATATAAAATAAATATATGGTTATAAATACGATACTTTAAAAATTTAAGTTTTGCATATATCAAACCAACTGCCATTCTAATTGTTATTCCAAAAAATCCAAATGTATAAACTATAATGAAAAAATGTTCCAAATGCATTTAATACTTGAAAACCCATTTTGTGATGTTATTTTTCCGTGAGCTGCGATTACCAAAAGTTTCCAGTTTGTTTAACTTTTGTTTGTGATTTAGAAAGGTCTTTTTGTCTTATTATATGCTGTAATTTTCAACTGAAAGTGTCGGTTTAAAGATACAATCAAGTCAATTGATTATTAATATCATCTAGTAAACGATGTTGTTACGTATATTCCCATTGTAAATGCGTTTTAAATGACTTTTCAAAAGAAGGAGATATTCAATTCGGGCGTACGGTTTTTAAACGTTCCCCGTTGCTCCGCTCCTAGCAATCCAATTTTGATCTCTTTTTAAACGGGTTGGTATCAGTTTTAATATCGTCCCTTCGTTTTTAATTATTTTGTTGATTAGTTTAATAGATATTTGAAAAAAAAAAGTACGTCAAAAAATCATACCTCCGTTAAATCACAAACGATACCAAAACCGTAAAAATAACTCTTTGTTTGTTTGGCATCCCTTAATGGTCGACAAAAAGTCCTTATGCGCATATAACGATGTCTTAAGAATAACCTTCAAAAAATACCTCTTGTAAAACATTTTTAAAAATTGCAATAAAGCCGTATTCGAACCTCATTTCCAAGGTAATATAATATTAATGCTTAAAAAGAATTCAACTATAAGTTTGATTACATGAAAATTTAAGAACTACGGGTATTTTTAATTTCTTGCAAAGGCACATTGTCACCCTGTCTTTATTGCGCAAAATTGCTTTGTATTTGAATTCAGTGCTATTTTTTTTTGTTAAAATTTCTTTGCATATATCATATTAAAATGCATTTTTCATTTAGGGCTGCCCGAAATTGGCTTTTTAATTTCAAAGGTTTTTGCGCGTTAGGAATTGGATTTTGATAATTTTTTTTGCTCGTTTTATTGTTCACTTCAGGTTTACCGATGCAAAACCATTAACCACTCTCTGAAAAAAAACCTGTCTTACCCAACCCTTTTATGGGATGAGTTCATAAATGAATTTGAAGTAGAGTGCTTTGGCCATTAACGTTCTGCTATTAGAAGCACCGAAATAATTTAGGTAAATTGGGCAAAACCATCTAATGTTTGGGAAAGGTAACTTGTAAATGGGAAAATTTAATCTCCCTATAAATGTATAATATTATAAAAGGAGGTAAAATTAAATTGTATGGTTTTTGGATGGAAAGGTTTTAAAACCAAATTGTTAAAAAATACTTTAAAACCTTTTTTGTAGTGGAAAAAATTAAAAGAACGTCATTATAACATTAATTCAATTAATAATAAAATAGCGGGTTGCGGGCGCGATTTTTTACCTTCTCATCCGACATATGGTTCATCTTCTTTTCAGACAATTGGGAATCGGCCCCAAATTGTCCCATCAATACAGAAAACAACAATAACAGAGTTGTTCCCCTGCTGGAATTGATCCCACGAGGGTCACCCAGACGTTAGGGTTAGGGTGGGGAAACTTCATAAATGCTGATTTTCTGATAGCAATTTTGTTCACGATTTGACTATGTTCATCTTAAAACCATAACGATTGAGCTGTACAATAAGTTACACAGTAAATAGTCTATGATACTATTTTCTTGCATTGTGAAAAAATTAAAAAATGATAAAGTTTTATTGGTCTTTAAGGGTGCATCATGCCATTACAAGGCGCGTCTTTGCATTCGTTGTTTTTTTACTACAGTGCTGTTTAAACCGGTAGATAGAGTAGTATTTGGCACAACTGGTTTTCACTCCAAATAGGCATCGCCGTTGTTCTTTTCCAGACGGTGACCTTCTAACTGTTCTTTAAGCCTATGCCTATTAACTTTTTTTTTTTTTATATCACAAAATACATTTCTTGAATCATTTTATCAAGCTTATGGTTCATAATAAACGAGCTATAAAAACACATACAGCAAGCCATTTAACGTAATAATATAGGTCTATGGGACTCTATTCCTGCCATAATACGTGCAGTTACGACAACGCGGTGAAATGGCGGGAAAACTTGTCATTGGAAGGTGGGTACGGAAAATATTATAAGTTTATATCTAACATTTTTAATAATGATTACTACATTTATTTACAACAGTGACGTATTGTGTTTGTCAAATATTTTTATATAAATATATTATTATAAAGTTTTGTTTCTCATCTCATCTCATCAGCCTGTAATATGCTGCTGGACATAGGCCTCCCCTAATACACCCCTTATCCATCAGGGGTTTTGGACCGTATCCCACCACGCTGGTCCAATGCGGGTTTGGTGGGTGGACCCAGTTTTACATGATCCGGACCACGGATTCTTACTTTTCAGACAATTGGGGTGATCGGCTCAAATTGCCCCTAACCACAGGGAAACAACAATGAAAATTTGTTGAGTCCCGCAGGATTGGAACCCCGACCTCTGGTTTTAAAGCACACTCCCATACCACTTACTACCAAGGCAGTTTAAAGGTTTTGTTTTATCATATAAATGTTTTTAATCTTTCCTTTTTAGAAGTCCGTGAGTAATCATAAATTCTTCTCATCTTGTTCTTAAATTATTAAATTTATGATTGAAAAATAACTTCTTGATTAACCTTTATGATTACAATTTCCTAAAGTATTTAAGAAAAGTTAAGTTTAAGTGATTTCGTTGATATATATCGAAAGAAAAATTTAACGGAGCTATTCAGTAGTTCACTGTAATTTTATCACGCAGAATTTATCATCAAACAACTAGAGTAAAGTAGTAAGTTACTACTTTATATCTACTACTACATTCCACTCTTAGTCGTTTAACCATTTTTTTTGTTATTTTCTTTCAATAATTTTAAAACGTTGTTTGTGAATAATTTACAATGGTGCGTAATAGAAAAACGAAGCTCACTAGTGTATCAAAAATAATTTATTGCATTGTCACTAAACTACTGTCTTTGTCCTATAATATTCATCAGCTTATCAATTGTATCTATAAATCAACAAAAATGCTTTTGAGATTAAATTATAATCTTTATCCAATATTTTTATATCCATTAGACGAAACATTTCATAGCTTTTCAACCATCAACAATCAACCATAATTTGGTCGCCAGTGGTTGTTGACGAACATATTTACCTGAGTACTATGTAATATCTAGCATGTAGTATTGAACGGCCTTCATGTTATTGATTGACTGTTTGCATTGGACACATAGGCTAACGCAAGGGCAGGATTTACAGCTGAATGCTGACCTACTTGTGCTAATCGCAGTCCAAAATAGCTGATGCAACAGCTACATAAGTATTCATTGTGTTTTTTGATATCTTTAAAACATGACATTAATAATCAATGAGACAACAAAAATTACAACACAAATAAGAACACAATAAACAAAAGGACAGTGCGAGGAATGGGTTCAAGTTGATAGACGTACGACCAATCACTAAATAAAAAAAAATCTCTTTAAAATTTTTATGTTTCTACTTTGAGCGAAAGTAAATTGTGATACTGTAGCATATTTTCTATATATAATAATCGCGAATAAAAAAAATAATTATGTACATTAGTTGCTATTATATTTTTTATAAATAATATAATATAACATGACAGGTGATACTATTTCTGTGTTTTATTTGCATATTTAGATGTAACTTTTTAAATATTTAAGCATTACTATTTGTTTTATATAATCAAAATCAAAGTCAAAATTAGAATCTTTATTCAATATGGAATCATTTCACTTTCTTATTGATTCTAAATAAACTACCATCGGTTCAATTAGTGTCGATTATTTTTTGTTATTTGTGTAAGAAAACTAATCAGTACTAAAATATTAATGCTTTGAAACATGTATGTAAATTCATTACTGAATGCTTCTTTACTTTTAATAATTTCACTGTGATAGTTAAAGTGTTTACTCGTTTAAAGCTTGTATGTCTTTCTAAAAATAGTCGAGGTAATGTCTCTAGATGAATCATGAAACAAATCTAGTTGAAATAAACAAACCGTTATGATTTATCTTTTGCAGTTTTCACGCATACTACGTCAACTGACGTACGTAATTAAGATTGTCAAAATTGGTAAAAAATATGACGTAGGCGTTTAGTCCGCTTTTCTTGTTGTAAGTGAAATTTTCTTGTTGTAGCTGTATTATTTAGGAACTTAACGTTGCTCTTTATTAACCCACCGTATGGTGTCAGTTATTGCATTACAATGTACATGGATACCAAGACTTAATTCATTTCGCTTTAATAGTGACGCAGTGGAAAACCACAAATAAAGGTGTGTTAACTGCCTCCGTAGCCTAGTGGAATGGGCTGTCTTTAGAAACTGGAGGTCGTGGGTTCCGAATCCTGCAGGGACTCAACAAATTTTCATTTTGTTTCCTGTTGGTTAGGACAATTTGGGCAAATCACCCAATTGTCTGAAAAGTAAGATGATCCATGCGTCGATGGGCATGTAAAAGTCAGTCCACCCACCAACCCGCATTGGACCAGCGTGGTGGGATACGGTCCAAACCTCCTTATGAACAGGGGTGAATTAGGGAGGCCTATGTCCACAGTGGACTATCACAGGCTGTTAATTGATTGATTGGAAGGTGTGTTGTCTGTTTTAAAGATGATATTTAATGTTTTAAGATATCGTGTTTTCTTTACATCCTCAGATATATTTGCATTGAGGTAGGTGCTCTTTTAAAAGAGATGGTTTGCGATAGTACCCCCGGTGCCATTCATGCCACAAATCAGTTATTGTAAACATCACTGTCTTCCGGCTTTTGCGGCGCAATCACTCGGCAAACGACATTCTTCCTATGTCTCAGGAACGTCTCAGAGTAGATTTGAAGCGGCTTAAACTGCTTTTATCATGAACAATATCTTTGACACCAGGTAAACGTCCTCCTGGTCAATCATCGCTTGAAACAATTCAAGAAAACATATTAATGCTACATATGAACAACAAAACTATCCGGGTACTCATAAAAATGGAACCATTTTTTTGTATTCGATGATTTTGTTACTTTCTAATATCTTTTGAAAGTTATATATACACTATATTTTTTTATCATGTTACTAATTCAATAAAATACTTTCTGTTGCTTTCGCGAAAAACTATACATGATAATTAATATAATTTTTGCGCTTTTAATGCGTTTAATTACTTTACAATTATATAAAATTATACCAATCGTTTCAAACAGTTTCATATTACAAACCTAGTCCATAACAAACGTCTTAACTCTTTAAACAAGGCAAAAGCCAGCCATTAAACCAAATCATATGATGAACACACAGTTTTTTGAGTTTCCATAAGTTAAATACACTTATTCTACAACAATTTTAATTTCGATTAACGAAGTTCATAAGCTAAAAGATATCTTAGGCTAGACTGCTGGAATGCTGTTATTGTCCAGTCTACAAAATATTAACTGCCTCCATAGCCTAGTGCTATGGGCGTGTCTTACGAAACTGGAGGTCGTGGGTTCGAATCCTGCGGGGACTCAACAAATTTTCATGTGTAGTTACGGCAATTCGGGCCGATCACCCATGTCTGAAAAGTAAGATGATTCATGCGTCGGATGGGCATGTAAAGTCAGTCCACCACCAACCCGCATTGGACCAGCGTGGTGGGATACGGTCCAAACCTCTAATGAATAGGGTGTATTGGGAGGCCTATGTCCAGCAGTGGACTATCACAGGCTGTTGATAGATTTTGATTTGATCTACAAAATATTTGAAAACACTGGTGGTGGAAATATTATTTATTATGTTTTTTTCTTATTACAGTATAAAAGTTATTTTCTTATTTATTCAACACACATTTGATATTGCAGCAAATAAAAAATTAAATAAATGTAGGTATACTTTAAAATATAATACTTTTCGTAAAACTAACAGACCAACAGTAAATGACGAGCAAGTGCCAAGACCAAATTCAGTTTCTGCGTCTTCTTGAATCACTCCGTTTATCTAGTTTTGTGTAATGTCTAAGTAAACATTTAAAGGACTGAAATGGAAGCTTATTATAGTGTTGATTTAATAATTTACTTTTTTCTGTACAAATAATCTTTTAGCTTCATACATTACTTTAAATTTTAATTACTAACGTTTTCGCGTTTTCATTTTATGCTCAATTCGAGTATTTTCACTGTTGGTGGACAGCGTTTACAGCCTCAAAAGGTTTAGAATGTTCGCTCACCACCGTTTACATGTTTATATTTTAAATTTATAAGTTAACAAACAAAGAATAATAAGTAAAACATAAGGCTCAGCTCGAAATCTCATTTAAAAGTTTAAAAGTTTGTATGATTATGTTTGTATAAAATTCATAAGGAACCAATTTAATGTAATAAGATTGCTTATATAGTCTTTGTCATGGAAATGGCTACATTAAAAAATTAAAAACTTTTAAAGCATTTAAAATACCTTTCAAGATAACGGCGTCTTTGATCGTTTTGTCAGGAATGATTGTTTTTTTGCACTTTTAAACATTGCAAAGTTAACTTGTTGCTGTTGTTAAATATATCTAATAACGCGGGTTATCATTACTAGTTCCAATTACGTGTAATTTGGAAAACCATAATGTTCAAATAATAAATATTTACTTAAAAATATTTTTAATACATTTTATTCATAATTTTCCCTATACTTGATTCATTTAAAAGGCCATAATAAACTTTTAAACAGATCTACAAACCCTCTTAAATTTTTTTTTATTAATAAAATCTCCTTTATTTCGATTGGAAAACATTAAATTCTTTATTTGTTCTTTAAATAAAAGTCTACTAATGAATCAAAAAACAGATAATAAAATAAATGAAAATAATCGAATAAATTCTCTGCCCCACTTCGGACAAGCATTTTCATCGTACTAGATAATGACATTTCCAATTAGGATGTGTCCGGCTAACCCTCACTGAATGTGTGTCAAATTGGGAAAATTCAACAACAAGGTTTATTTTGCTTTTTCTGAACCCTAAAAGGAAGCCTAATTCGACTTTTTTGTTTAATGTTTTTTGCCTTATACTTAAAGAGACTTATTATTAAAATCTCTTTACTTTTTTAGTTTTAGTCAAGTTTAATCCCTTCTATACCCCTTTTTACTAAAACGAAATAAAACAATGGGAACTCGAATGACTTTTTACACCTAAAAAATTTTAAAATCCTTACGGAAAGATGGAATCTTGGACTTTTTTATAAATATTAAATAATTTATATATGATTTACAACAAACTTTTTTTGAACTTCAAAGAATTTCATTAATCTTTAAGCAAATTAAAAACCTATCCAAATCTCTTCGTTTTATATCTCATTGTTATGCCCTCAATACCTTTAATCAGTGAAAAGATGGAATGAAAAGAAATCTTAAATCGGCCGATAATTAACTTCCCTTTTCGATAACCCAATACAAAATAAACCATTAAATTTTAAGTATTTGATTTGCACCTTGCAAAAAGGGAAACCGTCTTTAATAAATTCTTGGTTAACCCAAACACCTGCCGTTCATTGCTTTTTCATATTTCAAAAATTTTATTTTCTTACGTTACAAATATTTAAATAAAATGGAATATCAATCTACATATTTAACATATTTGATGAAAAAAAATGGCACTAAATTCGGAGAGTTTGGTTTTTTTAACAGGTTGCATTAAAAAAAATAAACAGAAAATTTGCTCCATCTGGGCCCTGTTTTAATCATACGTTTAATTCAGTTGGAGTAATGTGGTCCAGCCTTTATTTAAATTATGATAAGTATTTTGTCAATATTTAAAGGTAAAAGCGAATACAGTAAGTGAATAAAATTGCTAACCTGACTTATTATTAAAAATAGTTTTATGATAAAGTTTGCGTGCACATGTCCTTGTCTCTTCAATGATAATCTGATTTGAAAACTTGCTGCGACCAATTTATTAAACTTTAATAAAAAATATTTTATAAAAAATAACACAAATGAACTCAAGACAATAAGTAAATTTTTCTTTAAAACCACATAGCTCGGATATAACGAATGACAAATAATAAACATTTGAACTTACCAAAGGAACTATCACTTCACTGAAGATCAAAAGTATGTAAATGCAGATAAGCGAGATAAGAAATTGAAATTAAAAAAACGCCTTTAAAAACAATATTGGTCTCAATATTACTTTACTGAAAATTTGCTCTATATATTTACTTATTTTAAAACTAATGGGACATTTAAATTCTTAAAAGATATCTTCTTTAGATTCCCTGAATTTTTTACGTCGTTCTTCTCAGGTCTTTTTCCATTGCTTTTTTCCAAACTATCGGTAAAATTTTGGCAATAAAAAAAAGGTATAACTCCTATCTTGAAAAAGATTATTAATAAATCGGGTAAACATAAAAACATCGATATGGAACGGGTCATGATTCCAAAAAATATCTGAATATCGTTTCTTTCTTTATTAATATAGAAAGATTCTAACAACCAAAATCAAGTTGTTGTCTGTAAGACGGGTGCAACGTTCTGCGTTCAAAAACCAACGGGAAGAACCAGTCGATCATACATAGATGGGCCGATCATTATCTTCCTACACTTTTTTATGTTTTTATATTGCAGAAGTATTTCATATTATCTAATAATCGATATATTGACTTTCTTTACAATTATTTCATTTTGATATTAATCCCAAAAATTTTTGGACAAATTTATAAACTTTTAAACCTACTCAACTTATGATGGTGGTATTTGTTCCTACAGCCAAGGGTTTTTTAACCTTACATTAATTTGGACTCTTAATGGAAAAGACTTTAATTTAACGTCAACGAGCATTATCGATATCACGAAAATTATTTTAATGTCACAAGTAATCCAAAAACCGTTGTCCTTTAAATAATAAAAACTTCAATTATATAATAACTTTAATCAATCATCAAATCATAAAAATTTTATGTTGATATTTTCAATTTATTTATTGTGGTTTTATAGCCAAAGATCGGATGCGGGGTTTACTTTGGGAGGTCCATCAGTAGACGCATGATGATGACGTTTGAGACCCTGTCTGGGCACCAGGGTGTCTACTTCTATCGTATTTTAAAAGTTAATGTCAGGCCGCGAGCGGATATTTAACGTCTCACCTGCGATTCTAATGGTTCAAGGACGTAGTGGTAATGAACAGTTTCCCCTTTAATTATAAAATAAAAAAATAAAAAATATTTTCAAAAGCATACTCATAACGGAACAGAATAAAATCTTATATATATCTGTGATTTAGCACTTTTTAGAGGACGTTTTTGCTTCCAGACCATGTCTTTGGTAAATTTATCGACACAGAGTTTGGGCTTTCCCTCCCCACAAACCATTGACCGATACCATTTGCTAAAGGAACAATCAGGAATACGGGGTTAGGTATTCTTTAGTATCTCTAAAAACTAGTTATTACTAAATGAAAGGTAAAAGGTCAAGGGCGCAACCCAAAGCGTTAGTCCGGCCAAATTCCCTTTTTTTACTGTACCGTCTACGATACCATCCGAATGGCTTGGGTAGAACAAAATGGCGCATCAAAGAACGTGGTTAATGGTTGAAGTGGTCGACCTAAGCCTCTCATGGTTTAACACAAAGCTAGGATATTTAAAAGTGACGATTTTGTGCAAAATTTTACTTAATATAAACAGTGAACAAAACGGAGCCGTTACAATTTTAATAACATCTACACTGTTCTTCTGTTTAATCTTGATTAAAATTCCAAATTTTCATATGCCATTTTTAAATAGAATTGAACATCATATACGTAATACGAATAAATGTGTGTTGTATTTAAAGTGGCAAGTACAGATTTCGAACACTGACAAATTAATATGCCACAGGCAGCGCGTTTCGCTTTTGTTTGGAGCTCCATTTATATACTAATTTCGGGGTTAACTTGACTCTCCAGTGGTAATTTTTTGTACCTAATTTCTATACATTACACAAGATATTAATATGAAAAAAAAAATCTCTGTTCCAAGGCATCATTCACGCTAAGAAGGGTCTATAACGCTGGGTGATTTCTAGAATAATTATACTTAATTAAATCCATAAAACTAGTGTAATATATTATAATGTTAAATGAAATGTCTCGAAAAGTAATCATTTTGTCTCATTGTGTTTAAACGTGACCCAAATATAAAAAGAGACGTAGCTCAAAGGGATAAGCGGATTAATGTGTTAAGCGGCTTGACGGATGGCTAATTTGTTCAAATAAATTCAAGCCTATTGTTTAATTAAGCCTTAATTTTTAACGGCTCGACTTTATTCTATAGCATTATTTTAAACTTAACTAAATGTACAAATTTTTCTTTCCATAAATTATGTAAATCTTATACGCCTATTTTTTTTTAATTTATGTAAATTACGAAAAAACTTAAAGTGTAAGTAAAATTTAAAGTCATCCTAAAATTTATTGACAAAAAGCTTAAAAATTTTGAATCCTGAGTTAATTATTATTGTAATTTAGTTGTTTACTCAATTCAGAGCGTATGTTTTTTTTTATATACATGCCTCGTCACTCTGCTCCTAGTACTCTGATTTTGCTCATTCTTATTTTATTATTATTTTATAATTTATAATAGGTAGATTAATAAATATTAAATATATTAAGATAATATCGGCATCAAAAATTACAGCCTTGCGATTACACGCACATAAACGCTGACAAAACCGTAAAAGGTATACTTGAGTATATTTGACATAATTGCTTCACTAAATGGTGTATAATAAGGTCTGCTACGGATATATCTAACAACACGAATTACCCACAGTAGATAATTTAATGTCAAGAATTGTTAAATTGGCAAAATTCAAACCATTAAAGTTAATAAAGCGGCGTAATTTTACATAGAAGTTAATGCATTTTAAAAATTAGTCCAATCTGTATAAATAAAGCGTGTCATATATGACAATTTCCTTTAAAATGAATACTTTAAAAGATATTAGAGATTTGAAAAAGCGGTGGCGGCATCTTCGGCGTAGTTATTTTCCAATAATAGATATCACTGTATGGTTTAGTCCTTATTTTCTGGTTTGAAATATCGCGCTTTTACTTCATGAAAACGACTTTAAACCTCCTAAAAGCTTGTTCTTAAAATTTTAAATACCTGATTATACCATAACAAAAGGTCTGTAAATCATCTTTTCTCTGTTTGTTGTTGCGAGTTTCAAAGAAATTTAATCAAAGATAGCCACTTATTTACTTTATCAATGACATAATATTAATTTGATTGCATTTATTTTTTTAACTCTAGTACAAACATCCCTACTTTAGTCTTAAATAAATGTGATAATACGATACAATTAGTAGTTATTGGCATTCTGTTTAAGTTATAATTTACAGCAAATTATTATAGTTTTTTTTTAATTAAGGGTTTTATTGGCCAAGGCCTAGCAGTAAATATGAAATAGCACGGTTCATAGAGTGTTATTCTTCAATCCTTTGATCTATTTTGCATGAGATTTTGATGCGGTTTTAGTTATATGCCAAGAGGGCGCGTTATGAAAAAAAATTATGAGGAGTGAAATTTTTACGATGCGTCACACAAATTGCGTTTATATTGAAACGTTGAAAATGTAATAAGGTCCATATTACATAGTGATAGGGTTGATTTTTGTAGTGATAATGGAGTTATCGTTTTTTATTTGCGATAGTTGTTTATAATGTACACTATAGGTTAGGATTAAGTTCGTTTTTGGTATATATATATATATATTATTATTAATAATATATTTTATATTATTTAAATTTATATTAAATATATTAATATATATATTAATAATATATTATTATATAAATATATTAATTTTTTTGTAATGATGTTATTCAACTTGATATAATGGTAATATTTTGTTGTTTAATATATCAACATTGTGATTTATCTATATGTATACGTTTAGATAAAGCATCTCTAGTCACACACATAATCAAAGCTTCGGTTATAGTACCGCTGTGCAAATAAGCGAGAACATCTAGAATTCTACGTACCAACCAACAGATGGCGCTGAACTACAGTTCTGATATATCACAGTACGTCTTGTGAATCCATAAATTCTTAATCCGGGTGTTATGATTAGTTCTTGTAAATCTATCATTTTTAATTATCTTAATTATTTTTAGTTTGGTATACTATTTGTGAATATTAGTGAAAAAATTATTGTATATGCTTTTTTCAAGTGCTCAATATAATTGAGGTTAACTATCCGTATGTATTATTGTGTATTATAATAAATTATTTGCATGCAATTAAAAAACTATTTTTAATGATGCCAAAAGAGTATAACTTCTCACGCGCGTACATAAGTACACGCACCCATTTTTAATAGACAGAGTGGTTCAGAACAAGGTTTATATATGTAACATGCTTTATAAACTTCGATGCGAAGTTAGGGCGGTTTAGCCGCGACGGGTCACGCGCCGATTTCAATACTTCGATATATTTACCGCCACAGAGTCACCGTATGAACAATCCGACTTTGAGACGCTATTTTCCTTAGGGGCCGTCATCCTCGCCGGCGATTCCAATATGGCTTGCGATGGAACTCGCACACAGCTAATCCGCGAGGTCTAGCATTAGATGAATTATCAGATAACTTTAGTGTGGTTGCGCCCGATGCAAACACACTTCCCACGCCAGTGGGACAACGTTCAGATATGCTTGATATTGGAATCGTAAAAATGTCAATCTCGCTCTTAAACATGGGGTCATCGACGACCTAACATCAGATCACCGTCCGTGCTCATAAAGCTAGGACCATTAAATCACCCAATCATGGTTCTTAAAACTAAGGTCATTGGCATAAACTAAAGTCACAGCTAAACTCTGCTAAGCTCACCTCATTTAGATACTGCATCCTAAATATCCTAAACACCATAACGACGTAGATCTCGCTTTCGCTTATGCGTTCTGGGAGCCTGTCCTAAGTGTCGTCGAGGCCTCCTCGAGGTGAGTCCCAGTGGAGGAAAACCCCGCTGGGCGCGCGAAACGACATCAGGACCTCTTGCGACGCAGAAGCCGCGATTCGCGCTCTTGATTGGTAACCAACCGAGCGGAACCGAGCAGCTACGCGCCTTGAACATCAAGTCAAGACGCGCATAGCTGATTCAGGAACGAACAGTGGGATAACCGATCTTAACAGTATCCTTCCATGTGACTGACTGGTGCATTTAAAAGCCTCAAAGGCGGCGGCAGCCATCACTATGCCGCCACTCTGACCGACAAGCCCACAGCGTTTCTCGATGAGGAAAAAGCCGAATGTCTCGCCGACAGTCTCGAGGCAATACTCGCCAGCTCTAGCAGTGAGCGCCGCTCCATCTCCGCAAGGTAGAGGAAGCGAGGTTATTGATTGACACTCTTACCCCACGCGACGTATACACCCGTAACGGAAAACGAGTCAGATGGGTATCAAAAAGCAGACCACGAAAGCCCCAGGCACCAATGGCATATCAAACCGCGTCATAAAGATTCTTCCGACTCACCATATTAACCTCTAGTCACTTATATATATAACGCGGCTCTTTCCAAGACCAAATGGTACCAAACGCGGAAGGACGCTGAAGTTATAGGCTTCCACCACGCAGGAAACTTCCCAACCAGCCAACCACCTATCGTCCGGCACTCGCCAAAGGCTGGAAAATCTATGAAAATTAGTTTTGACCCGCCTACGCTGACTTTATACAGGCTAAAGGCTTCCAATCGGTCAATTCGGCTTTCAGATAAACTGCTCCTGTACATCAGATTTTCACATCACGGAGCACATTAAATCCATACTACGGAGCCAACACGAGGGGCCTTTTCTCGACGTGGCGAAGGCGTTCGACAAAAGTGGCACGACGGGCTTATAGCAAGTTATATAAACTCGGCGCCAATTCATCTCATGCTCATCATGCAAGACTTTCTCTGGCGACGGACGTTCCCGATACCACGTCGAGGGATCAATCTCAGCCTCACCCATACTAGCCGGAACACGGCTGGGTCCCGTCCCTCTTCACCCACACTATAGCGACATCCCTCATAACCATAAAGTAAGCACCGCCTTGTTTAAGACGTACACATTTATTCATCAGCATCGCTTTTGATATTCATGGCGGCGTCACCTCAAACCGCAGCCAGGAGCATCGGTGACTGGTTTCGGCGTTGGAAAATCGAAATCAACCCCACTCAAGAGCGCGGCAGTCTTGTTTACACAGAACCGACGATCCCACCATGATCCAACTCCTAGACACCAATTCCATGGGTAGATAAAATCAAATACCTCGGGTAACCCTCGACAAAACCCTCAGCTGCGGCCCGCACATCACGCAGGTCAAAAACAGAGCGTTCTACGTCTAGGTCGCCTGTTCCCTCTAATAATCCAAACAAACTATCTCTGCGTAACAATTGTTGCTCTACAAAACAGTTATCCGTCTATCATGACTTGCGCCGGTCGGTGTTTGCTCGCCCATCACAACATCCACAAACTCAAGCCCCTGCAAAACAGGACATACGCAGGGCCACGGGCGTGCTGCTGGTGCGTGCGCAACCTTGACCTGCATGTGGACCTGATTGCCCTCCATACATCAATGTTTGAAACAAGCGTCAATCCGATATTTCGACTCGGCTTCGCAACATCCCTAATGAACTGGTACAAAGCGCCGCCGCTTACGTACCCGTATAGTTCATCCTAAACGCCGCGAGCATTAACGTTACGGGCGACCGCGCCATATATTAACAGATCCGGACGACGAAATAACGATCGTGCAAGCACGTGTTAAATCGTACATACGAAACAATTTTTGCCCTCGCATCGAGGGGCAGAACTCCTCTCCGCCCACGTTGGAACATCCGGCACGTACCGGGGCCGATTTTCATCCGGTAGATAAGAGCGGTTTTGGCTAAAATTAACAGAGTCCTAAAGCAACTGATCGAGCCGAGTTCGGCCACCGGTGCCCTCGATACAGGTTGCTAACGGGTTAGAAAGGATCAAAAGCGACTAGCAAAGACCGAGGTTCTGCCCTCTAGGCACCCTCGATTAGAACATGACGGTTTTAAACTAGTAGCGGCAGCGGATCTCCGGGACCCTCAATTTCGTAACAAATTAAGAGAGGTGCCTGGGCACGCTTAAAGTTGCACAGTCCGTCGACTCCGCGGTTGTAATGGTTAATTCCACCAGCAGGCCATCAGATAAAAGATAAAAGATGGGGCGGTTGCTGGTATATTATATTTGTAGGTAAAGGAATTTTGCAGTGGAATATGGAAAACTGAGGAATATGTGTATTTATGAGTGGGTTGTTCAGAGAGTGAAATATTACGTTTGCACCTCTAGGTAATATTTTTAATATAATCAAGCTATCACTAAAAGTAGAAGAAAACTGACACGTTATGCAGTTAAGATCATCTTCTGTTGTATTTTTGTTTAAGATTAATTTAATTTAACATATCAAAAAGTCATCTGTTTAAAATTATTCGTAAAAATGCAACACATACATAACAGTATACAAAAATATTACTGGTTATAAACGATTGTTTTTATTACAAAACGAAAAACAAACAAAGTAGATGATATCTGTAATGAATGTTTTAATAAATCCTAATTAACGTTAATGAATTTTCAATTCCACCGGTAAATCTACATGAATTTTATCATACAGCACTTTTGTTACCAATATAATAAATTTTACGTTAACCCGACAATTGAAAAAAATTGCGCATCTAAATACTTATATAAAAAGGTTTTTAACCTGTTATATAAGTTTGTTAAATAAGATGTTGCATCTAAATAGTAAATATAATGTACTCATATCACCGTGGAAGTTATATTAAGTTCCTACAAAGCATGTAAAGAAAATTATTTTTTAGAACGTGTCGTGGACTGCAAAATCGTTGAAAATGTCTTACGTGCAAAACCTGGACATAAATATTTGAACTTTGTCTTTTACCGTTACTTAATACTTTTCATGTCCAATAAAGATAACGCAAAAATCTTTTAATATTGTTATATGAATGTTTGTAATTATTGGTTCTTGAAAATATTTTGATAATTGTTTTATGGATAATATTAATATTTCTTTAACACGGTGTGAATGTGCGTAATTAATTAACTGCAACTACAAATTTAATGAAGATATAAATTTAACTACATTGATAAGGAAAGTACATTTTATTGTTATCTGCTATCCCAGCTTAATACTTTCGGTTTTGTAATAACAAGTGAAATTTGAACAAATAATTGCCCAGTGCTTTCAGCCCCCACTGAATCTCTCATATCTTTTAAGATATATTTAATCAATATATAAAATATTGTTTGTTGAATGCTGAATAAAATAAAAGCTGTAAAAAAGGACGTTTAAATATACAGCTGAAACTGTGAAGACGTTGCGTTTCCAACTGGATGTCCTGAATAATTGAAGATTTCGAAGAACATGACACAAATTCATATTTTCTCGTATCTGAACATCCATGTCATCAGTTTGTGTTATAGACATAATTCACCGTAGAATAATAATTATGGCAGTATTTAAGCCGCAAGCAACTAATTGAAAACAGGTATTTAATCCTTACTAACAGCAGAATAGAAATTGAAATATCCACGTGCCGTGATTTTCGAATTCAAAAACCAAACAAACGCGTAACCGAACTAATTACGTATTGCTCGTTGCGGGTCCAGTTTTGTGGAATAACTTACAATCAAACGTACCTCGTTTTGTACCAATAGCGATCCGGTGGGCACTAGGATGATTAACGAGGAATTACACAGGCTGTAGTAACAGGATCCATGGTTTGATAAAAATAATGATAATTTTAACTACACTATTATTCGCTTTTCAAACCGTTACTAGTACTAATATTGGTTGAAAATCATCATAGTTAGTTTTATATGAGTTTATATTACGATTTATTAAACAATGACCATAGCTTCACAGCAAACATATTCTTAATGCACTTGTTGTTGTTCAGAATAATGTTAATGTTATACTTAAAGTAAATTATATAAATATAAATGTTATTTCAACAAAACTGGTTAAATATATAAGTATTTTAAAACTGTCATATGAATTCAGCGTGGCGTCTAGTAATATCTGTTACGTCGTATTAGCGGCTTGGCCTTGATATTACAGATTGGCTATTTTAGATTGGGCAGATGGGTTTGTAGGAGACCTTTAAAGTACTTCTGCTAATCGGTTTCAAAACTTTGAAAACGGATATAGGTTTTTTAATTTGATTTTCAATGTATTTAATACATGTTCAGATATGTCCTATCAATAGTAAAGTTTTTCACGGAGCAAAAGATTTTATCCTCATCCCGATATCTTATTTCCGTGACGTATATTTGAACGTGAGGCATTAAGTCTCAAGCTCCTAAAAAAGTAATGTATCAGCGGGTATGAGCGTGACGAAAATTAATTAATTTACGTGACACTTTTTAGAGCATTAATATATATACAATAGTTTTGACACTCTTATATACTTATATATATATATATATATAAGAGAGTCAAAACTTTCAAGACTGTTTATTTCAACTGGAAATAACAACGTTTCAAAGTTATATATTTTTAGCTCATATTTGAATTACAAAAAATGTCAACTTTAAAAATTCTTACCCAACTTCGCATACATGCAGTAAGTATGTATTTTGGACGAACCGGATCTCTAGAAAAAATATCAATCTCAACTAGAAAATATACATATTATTTTGCCACATGCCATATACATATGTATAGAATCATTAGCTTCTATGGATTGGATGAAACTTTGACAGTTCCCATATTCTTTCTTGCTAATAAGTACTTACTTTGAAAACCTAATTAACGAGGCATAGATGTGCACTTATCAAACAAATAAATTGCTTTTCACGCTTTTATCAGTTTTTTAAGTATATCATCATATCAAGATCGGAATATAACTCAAATTAAGTAAAAGCACACATACAAATCCGTTTAAATTTACCAAACTAGCCGTTTGACTGGTTTTGCTAGGAAGTTGGGATTTTAAAAAAAAAGCTGGTATATCTTGTATTTGAATATTATTTTAAATATTGGTTGGAAGTAATTTATCAGTTTATAATTAATAAAATGATTTTTTTTCTCCTTTTAATACAAATAAAAATATACAAAGGAATTTGAACGCAACACACCATCAAACATAAGGTAGATTAAGATATCTATTTATGACCTAACAACGTTTCTAACAATGTTACGATAATCCAATTAGGGCCTATCGTTAACAATTATAGACAAGTAACAGTGTCATAGTTTTTACGATTACGATAATTTTTTCTTTTAACGATAATTCTTGACGATAGTTATTATTTTGTTTTGTAAAGACTGATCAATTGATGCTTAAAATTCAAAACGATTAAGAGTTCTTAACTGCACTAAGTGTGTTTTACTTAACATACAGTGTACAGAATCAGTTAAACAGAATTATGAGATAAGAAGAAATTGTACATATTTTCATACGAAAATTAAAAAAAAAATAAAACGTACAGTAATTCGTAGAATTGTGTTAATTTAATACCATAATGAAACAGGTGTTTAAATACTGTGAACTATCTAAACATAACCAAAACAAAATCAATATTTTGTGTGTATTTATACTTTATTCCAACCCACAAGCAAATAGCTATAACAGCAGTATATTTTAATATATCTCTTTACAACTCTTGAAATTATGGTCGAGATAAAATGGATAGCCGTTACTTTTCAGGAAGTTAGGAGAGTTCTCTTCAGAGAGTTTCCAGTGTTTAAGCAATGATTTTATATAATATTAAACAGCGCTGGAAATCACCTGCTTGAAGAAATGCAGCGTTTCATAGATAAAAAAACACATGATAAACGTAGACTAAATTGGACATTTCGTTATTTGTTAAAATGTTGAGGTTATTTCCACTTTATTATTTTTTATTGCTAACGAAGGCAGACAAGCAGTCGGTCCAGTTGATGGGGAAGTAATGGTAGGGTGAGCATCATCAACTAAAATCAACTGCTTTCTTGGGCATAGGATGTTACGTCTTGTATACCCAGAAACTAAGCTGGCCGGTGCCTTCGACCAGCGGACAGAGTGTTTAACATACCACTGCTTTGGACAAAATAAGCACCGTGATACCACCCGGACAGACCCTGCAATAGCACCTGTCCCGTTTACCTGTGAAGTAAATTCCTCACGGTCTGCCAAATGAAAACATCACATAAACATAATATTCAGCAGAACTTAGTTATATATAGATGACCGATAGCCACTAAGATATTGATAACAACTTTTTATTTAAGTATAGTACTTTCAAACTATAATATGGAAATGTTTAACACTAATACTGGATCTACCCAGCACCATCAAACTAAAATTGTCAATTATTTATCTTTTTATATTTGATGTATATCACCTGTAAAAGTGTATACATAACAATATTCTATATAGTAAAGATTTTAAACGATTCTCTTTTTAACTTCAAAAATAACTTGTACCGTAAAAAGTAGCCATAGCATAAAGTATTTTTTAAGCCTTACTTCATTCTAAAAGCATCGTCTTGTAATTTTTTTAAAGTTTATATTCTCGTTACATAAAAACATTCATATTATCCAAAATGCAGTATTGAAGATTTATAAAAAGTATTTATTGGTATAAACATATTTAAAGTTTATCTTCTAACTTATATACATAAATACATAAATTTATTATTATTTATTTAGATGTTTAAAGCTTATTGTAAATAGCTAATATTACTAAGTTCAAACTACACGTCCTATAAGCGACACATATCAACTATCTGCCTCGTAGCCTAGTGGTATGGGCATGTGCTTTAGAAACCGGAGGTCGATGGGTTCGAATCCTGCGGGGACGCATCTAATTTTTCATTGTTGTTTTCTAGTTGGTTAAAAGGTGGTGGGCCGATTACCCAATTGTCAAAAGTAGAATGTCCATGCGTCGGATGGGCATGTAAAAAAGTCGTCACCACCAACCCGCATTGGACCGGCGTGGTGGGATACGATTAAACCCTAATGGATAGGGATATTGGGGAGGTCTATGTCCAGCGGTGGACTAACAAGGCCGATGATGTGATGTGATGAATGTGAAGTCGCTATTTCAGGGTGAATTTTATTTTGTTCCTCAACACCACAATAAAAATTCGAGCAAGGTGTTAAATTTTAGACAAGGTACAAAATGATATTAGTATCAGCTTTCGGTGCACGGTGCATTTCATTCGTCGAGCGGCTGTGTTCCGCGCGTTTTTCACCTTGATAGTCTGGCGATGTTAACATTAAAGGTGACGCAAAATTTATATAATTTATAAATAAAAATCCCCCGACAAAACTATTTACGATGAATTTTAATCAACGTTACTCGTTGTGCAGTTATTTTTATGAAAAAAAATAAACATGAATCTGGTGGAAGTTTTAAAATGTTATCAGCATTCAGGATATTAAATAATTTTTATGTATTATTTACGGTCGAGACGGGATTTTTATTATTAGAGCAGTAAGTCGTCATTATAGTTACTTATTTTGTTCCATCACTAGTAGCGAGTGCATCTTTCATTTGTTCTTACCTAATGTTATCAGAGCAAACCCAGTAACTGCTCTTTGACAATAAATGACACCTATTAAAGATACCGCTATTGGCTGAGAATAACGTATTTATAGTATTATAAGTTATTATGTTGACAACAAATGTATTACTTATCAGAAAAACTTCCTTTCATTTTAATTTTATAACATAGTTATTTCTAGGCAATAAAAGAAAAATGATTCAGAAATCTCTATCTTTAAAGCAATTCTAATTTATTGATATTTTATTTAGGCGGACAAAAGCAAATTCAAGTTAAGGCATTGATGCTGTTTCTATACTGTTTAATGCAAAAATTGGACCGGTTAGGCATGCAGAGGTATCTAGTGCGCTTTTTAAAGATTATCTAACCGACGGGACTCAGTCCGTAAAAATAGACCCACATGTCAGTGATGACGCTGTTGTCGCTGCGCGCGGGGTTCCCCAGGGAGCATAATAGGCCCAATCTTATTACTCATCTACATTAATGACCTATGTCATCTTAAACTACCTAACGGTAAAGTAATTTCATTTGCTGACGATACAGCCCTTATATTTAAAGGTAACTCAAGGAAAAACAAAATATTTAGCCCAGCTGGGATTAAATAAAATAATGAAATAGCTTCAAGAAAATACACCTAAGAATTAAAAATATAGGAAAAAACTAAATACATACTATTCTCAGAAACAAAAAAAACCAAGCCAAAAATGTCATCATAATATTACAGGTTCATTCCTGTAGAATTCAACGAATTTTCCTTGTGTACGTGCATTCATCACAACAAGTGGAAATGTTAAATGCCAGCGCTACTGAATAGTAACCTTGGTTTGATAAGCATGTCAAACTCTATTAGCAAGATTGTATATAAATTAACCTATATTTTTTTGGGACGCTCCGAAGTGTAGCTGATACAAATACTATGAAATTAGTATATTATTCACCCTGCCAGTCCTTACTAACTATTTACATCCTGGGGTGGAGCTAACAAATAATCATTACTTCTCCCTTGAACGAACTCAGCGATTGTTGCTTAAAGGATTACTCCCTTCCATACAGGTATCTACTGCTGAACTGTATAAAAATCAAATGTTCTCACAGTAAAGGGAGCTTTTTCTGTTATAGACACACACACACACAAACACTGACTCAAAATAAAATACAGGCATTGCCTGGTTAGGCACAGTCTTTTATTATCTTCTCATTGTTTAAATATTGTAACAATAAAGTTGTTATGATTATTAATTTCTAGTCTTCTGCTAGTAACTAGTGCAGACTCTAATGATAACATTATCCAAACGGGTCAACTCTTATACATTATTAGAAATTACGTGTGGGAAAACAGTCAACTCATACATATAATATCAAAAAAATTATAACAAAGATTAACTATATTTAATATATCGTATCTTGTACCGTAAGCAGTAATAAGTACTAATTGAAGGAGTTAACCACGTTTAGCTGCAATTTCGGACTAACCACAGAAATTTACATTAAGGAATATTATAATATTAGACTAGTGAGGTTTGCAAAACATGAATCACAGTGGAATTATATTTGTGTTTACTTACTTGGTTTATTATATTTACTTTGTACAAAAATATTATCTTCTCTGATTGAAATATTTTTTAATTATCTCAACCGCCGCTTTGTGCCTAAAACGCCTGGAGTTAAAATATATAATAAAAAATGGCCTCCGAAGTAGTTACAAGGTGAACATGGCGACTGTTTTGCTTAGATGATCGCCTCCAAAAGCTCTCTAAGGTATCTTTGACGCAAGGCACTAATAACTATAAAGTTAATTTGGAAAATCGTTTTCCAAATTCATAAATTCTTAAAGTTGGATATAAATTCCTCATTATAAATTGTTCAGACCTCACGGGTTCCATAAGTGAGATTAACTAGATGTATTCATTGAAAGCGTTCAGGTGTTCAAAACACAACACTGCGTATCAGGATCTCTTTGATGTTACCGTTAAATAAATAGTGGTTTATTTACCTTTTCTAAGCGCATCACTAAGTTAATAATAAACCTAATGTATTTTTAAATTCAAACATTATATAGAACATTATAACATTACCGGTAAATTGCCACCGCGGTGCCTATTTCTGCCGCGAAGCAGTAGTATGAAAACGCACAATTACGTTCCGGTTGAAGGGCACCATAGCCAGCATGTTACTGGGTAAACCAGACTTAACACCCTATGTCTCACAGTGAGCGCGTCGGCGATACCACCGTATCAACGTCTATGGTGTCAGTGACCACTTCCCATCAGGTGGCTGACTGCTCATCTGCGTATGCCATAACAAAAAAGAACTAAATAACAATAATGTCAAGAACTATTGTTTGTTTTGACTGACTTCCCAAAAAAAATATCTCAATTCGCTTAAAAATTTGTTGAGTCCGCAGGATCCGAACCCACGTCCTCCGGTTTCTAAAGCGTACGCCTTTTCCACTAGGCTACGGATTTTTACATAAAAGTTATATTTTAACATCGATGTGATATGTATTCATTCTGCAATGATAATTTATAGGGCAGAAAACACTAGTATCTTAATCATAATAAAGGAATTAAACATTTACTTAAAGAAAAGTTAAAAGAACCTGAATATCATTGCAAAGTAACAAAGTATATAACAATAAAATAAAAGAAAAACTAAACAACGTTAAAGTCAATTGCAGTCTAAATAAAATATGGCGTTTTGTGAACCAATTCGTTTGTTATTCATTACAAAGGGCAAATGAGGTTTACTTTTTTGATGTTTGACAATGATTATGAATTGAAATTGTTTTATAAAAATAAAATACTTACAAATAAAATAAAACATTAGATCTAGAAGCGCATAGCAATTTCCTTTAAAGTAGCAAATTTTGCTTTATTCATTTAGGGCGATGAAGAATGTCCAAAACCTTACAGTTGTAATTATCAACGGAGCTTAAAGAACACTTTTTTAACAATCATTATCGCTTTGGTGACACATACAAGGTTAATCTAATTCAAATAATTGCATCTGTTTATTACGTTGAACTACAGTGATGGGAATAACTGCAAAAGTGTATCAAGCATTTATAAAATACTGTTTCTCGTGTTTATCGGCTTAATACATATTATTGGTCCAGGATGAAACTTTATTTGAGCACGGATATATGCATAAGAATGTTTGCTTTATTATATGCTATTCAGACATTTTTCATCAGAATATTATTTTCTATATATAATTAATAGAGTACATACACGGGCATTACGATTATTAAAACATAAAATCATTAATTATGCCATATAAAACTTACTATTAAGCAAGAGCTGATCACCACTCTGAAACATAAAATGTTGTTTTATGTATGCTTTGATAGCTTCGCACACTACCTTGCAAGGCAATAGAATTTTTCTAGTAGCCAGACTAAATCGAAAAAGATTTAAACTTGTTTAACCCATGGCAAGGAAGTGACGGCTTCTATTCTTATTGGTGGTGTCACCGAGATGTCAGCAGCTGAGATGACACTCTGTTGGCATGGATTTTATAGTTATTTTTCTAGGCTAAGGCTTTGGTAAAACTATACTCGAGTATTTACGTAAAAGATCAAACTATCAGTACTCAGCAATTATAAATATAAAAAGTAGGATAAAGTATTGGTGGCAGTAGTCGCATGAGCGTAGTTAGAAATTGATGTTTATCGCGCCATTATTGAACTTCCATTAAGCTTTTTATTTCAAAACCTTTAGTTATTTGGCACCTTCAGCGTTGTGTTACATAAATATTTAGTGTTATTTTATAACGCAACCTTAAACACTTTATCAGGTGTACAGTATATTTAAACACCTGTTTAAAAATGACACGTTTAACATTGCTGTGAGTGCACGTAAATTTAGTCCATTTAGATTGGTATCAATAATAAAACAAATGAGCTGATTTACGAAAAATTCGAGATGTATACATTTTAAGCAGTCTTTTACCAGTGGTAGGTCCCCTGTTTACGGGGAGACCGTCTGCGTGAGTATACCACCGCGGTGCCTGTTTCTGCCATGACAGTAGTGTGAGAACACTGCGTGATTTCCGGTTTGAAGAACCTTGTAGCCAGCATGTTACTGGAGTAAACCTTGCCTATACCACACGGTTGGCAGCGTGTTGGCGATAGCACCTGGTATTGCCCCTTCTATGGGCGTCGGTGACCACTTCCCATCAGGTGGCCAGATGTCGTCTGACTGCATACCATAAAAAAAAAGAACATCTGTAGATTGTATGAATTGTAATTGTAAATTATGTGAATATATTACTTTGACTTAGCCAATAACAATGCAATATTTCTTAATAATAATTAAAAATTGTACATTGCCCTTGTTTTTGAGGCTTACACGAATTAATCTATCATTGGATTATTTGTACTGAACTATACATAATTCTAGATTTCAACAAAAGGTGGTTATCCGTCAATGTTGTTTCGGTTCCACTACTATCCTATAGTGTGACAGACGCAGCAGAATTTAAAATAAAGATTAAATTACAAACGTAAAAGTAAGGTAAGTTTAGATAAGCGGTAAAAAAGTCTTCATTATGTCACATTTGTATATTTAGTTTATTACACATGCGGTACACTTTTAACTTTTATTTTTATTTTGGTATTTCTACTGACTTTATTTTAACAAGACTTAAAAACGCGGGTTTCTTTATATATTTCATAACTAGCGTGCTGATTTCACACCACCGTCAAAATGGTTTAATTTAAAGGCCATTTCCAAACCATTATAAATTAAGTTTTAAATCATTACTAAAATATAAAGAGTCTGCCCTCCGTGGCCTAGCAGTAATGTGCCCTTAATAAACCGGAGGTCGTGGAGTGAATCCCACAGGGTAACAACTTTGTGTAATTTGTTTTCTGTTTAGTTAGGTCGATTTGGGCCCAAACACCCAGTGTCTTAAAGTATCACTATGGAAAGATGAGCATTAGGGAGGCCTATGTCAACAGTGGACTAATGATGAATAACTGTTACACTGTCAGCATTGTAACAAAAAAAAAACTTGAGTTGCATAATTGTTTTAATCTAATTTCGTAATAGTTCGTCTTATAAATAGTTTTAACGTAAGTTCAGCGTAACGTAAGTTTTCCAATAGTTTTAATCTTTTTAATCTATTCGAATTGCTTTTTACATTTTAGCCTGCTAAAAACTTCCCATATACAGTTTTAATTTTATTATCATGGGTATATAATAGTGTGGGAATACTAACCTATTAATGGGTAATAAGAAAAGGGTCTCGATAATGACGTTGTGTCTCTGTGCGATGGTGTATAAAGACGGGTCTGAAATGTGAAAGGGGCAGCTTCGTGTAAAGCCGCCCCGGGACGAACTCTGAACTCTGCGTTGAACGGTTTAAGGCGGTGAGTACGCATCGACTCATTCATTACGAACCATCGTGGCTGTTGTCGAGGTCGTGAGCCATTTCAATGTTTTTAGTATAGAGACGTTCAGTTATCGTCATCATTTTACTTTTGAATCTCTTTAAGATTTCACAATAATACCATTATACAAAACAGTATACCATTCTAAATATGCGGTGAACCTTAAAAACATTACGGTTTCTTTACCAGAATACGGATAAATTTTGTTATTATTAAACCACTGTCGGTCATCCGTTCGTCTGTCTGACAGTGTGACTATTCAATGCAATCTGAATGTGTATCATGAAAATTAGATACACATATTACTTTACAAAGTAATTGAAATACGTACAGCATTGCACCAAAATTTTAACTAATATTAAAAAAATGATAAAAGTAATTTTTGACTCGCCTTTAATGATTTTAATGGCTACGAAGCCAGACGACAATGTACACCGGATGGAAAGTGGTCACTACGGCATTTAGAAAGTTAAAACAAGCCAAAACTGTAATATAACAATATGTAATTACTCTTCACGTACTTCTTTTAAGACTGTCTCAAAGAGCAAATATATAAGTTTATTTGTTCAATTGAAACCAAATCAACCAAGTTTGTAATTCCATTACACACTGAGCGTTTGTATATTCAAACCTAAGAGACATTCTCACTACTACTGGTAGTTTGAGACACGTTCTCTATCACATGACATTGATAAGTTCAAAAAATATTGTCGGTATAAAATATAAAAAAAAATTAAAATGCAAATAAAAAGTTTTATAAAAATAAATTCCCACGAATATTTTTATTTAAACTGAAAAGTAAATCTTACACGCCTATTTTTTTAATTTGTATAAATTACGAAAAAACTTAAAAGTGTAAGTAAAATTCAAAGTAATCCACAAAATTTATTGACAAAAAGCTTAAAAATTTTGATCCTGAGTTAATTATTACCAATTTGTTTACTCAATTCAGAGCGTATCATGTTTTTTTTCATACATGCCTCGTCACTCTGCTCTAGTACTCTGGTTTGCTCATTCTTATTTATTATTTTTATAATTTATGATAAATAGATTAATAGATATTAAATATATTAAGATAATATCGGCATCAAAAATTACAGCCTTGCGTTTACACGCACATAAACGCTTCAACAAAACCGTAAAAGGTATACTTGAGTATATTTGACATAATTGCTTCACTAAATGGTGTATAATAAGGTCTGCTACGGATATATCTAACAACACGAATTACCCACAGTAGATAATTTAATGTCAAGAATTGTTAAATTGGCAAAATTCAAACCATTAAAGTTAATAAAGCGGCGTAATTTTACATAGAAGTTAATGCATTTTAAAAATTAGTCCAATCTGTATAAATAAAGCGTGTCATATATGACAATTTCCTTTAAAATGAATACTTTAAAAGATATTAGAGATTTGAAAAAGCGGTGGCGGCATCTTCGGCGTAGTTATTTTCCAATAATAGATATCACTGTATGGTTTAGTCCTTATTTTCTGGTTTGAAATATCGCGCTTTTACTTCATGAAAACGACTTTAAACCTCCTAAAAGCTTGTTCTTAAAATTTTAAATACCTGATTATACCATAACAAAAGGTCTGTAAATCATCTTTTCTCTGTTTGTTGTTGCGAGTTTCAAAGAAATTTAATCAAAGATAGCCACTTATTTACTTTATCAATGACATAATATTAATTTGATTGCATTTATTTTTTTAACTCTAGTACAAACATCCCTACTTTAGTCTTAAATAAATGTGATAATACGATACAATTAGTAGTTATTGGCATTCTGTTTAAGTTATAATTTACAGCAAATTATTATAGTTTTTTTTTAATTAAGGGTTTTATTGGCCAAGGCCTAGCAGTAAATATGAAATAGCACGGTTCATAGAGTGTTATTCTTCAATCCTTTGATCTATTTTGCATGAGATTTTGATGCGGTTTTAGTTATATGCCAAGAGGGCGCGTTATGAAAAAAAATTATGAGGAGTGAAATTTTTACGATGCGTCACACAAATTGCGTTTATATTGAAACGTTGAAAATGTAATAAGGTCCATATTACATAGTGATAGGGTTGATTTTTGTAGTGATAATGGAGTTATCGTTTTTTATTTGCGATAGTTGTTTATAATGTACACTATAGGTTAGGATTAAGTTCGTTTTTGGTATATATATATATATATTATTATTAATAATATATTTTATATTATTTAAATTTATATTAAATATATTAATATATATATTAATAATATATTATTATATAAATATATTAATTTTTTTGTAATGATGTTATTCAACTTGATATAATGGTAATATTTTGTTGTTTAATATATCAACATTGTGATTTATCTATATGTATACGTTTAGATAAAGCATCTCTAGTCACACACATAATCAAAGCTTCGGTTATAGTACCGCTGTGCAAATAAGCGAGAACATCTAGAATTCTACGTACCAACCAACAGATGGCGCTGAACTACAGTTCTGATATATCACAGTACGTCTTGTGAATCCATAAATTCTTAATCCGGGTGTTATGATTAGTTCTTGTAAATCTATCATTTTTAATTATCTTAATTATTTTTAGTTTGGTATACTATTTGTGAATATTAGTGAAAAAATTATTGTATATGCTTTTTTCAAGTGCTCAATATAATTGAGGTTAACTATCCGTATGTATTATTGTGTATTATAATAAATTATTTGCATGCAATTAAAAAACTATTTTTAATGATGCCAAAAGAGTATAACTTCTCACGCGCGTACATAAGTACACGCACCCATTTTTAATAGACAGAGTGGTTCAGAACAAGGTTTATATATGTAACATGCTTTATAAACTTCGATGCGAAGTTAGGGCGGTTTAGCCGCGACGGGTCACGCGCCGATTTCAATACTTCGATATATTTACCGCCACAGAGTCACCGTATGAACAATCCGACTTTGAGACGCTATTTTCCTTAGGGGCCGTCATCCTCGCCGGCGATTCCAATATGGCTTGCGATGGAACTCGCACACAGCTAATCCGCGAGGTCTAGCATTAGATGAATTATCAGATAACTTTAGTGTGGTTGCGCCCGATGCAAACACACTTCCCACGCCAGTGGGACAACGTTCAGATATGCTTGATATTGGAATCGTAAAAATGTCAATCTCGCTCTTAAACATGGGGTCATCGACGACCTAACATCAGATCACCGTCCGTGCTCATAAAGCTAGGACCATTAAATCACCCAATCATGGTTCTTAAAACTAAGGTCATTGGCATAAACTAAAGTCACAGCTAAACTCTGCTAAGCTCACCTCATTTAGATACTGCATCCTAAATATCCTAAACACCATAACGACGTAGATCTCGCTTTCGCTTATGCGTTCTGGGAGCCTGTCCTAAGTGTCGTCGAGGCCTCCTCGAGGTGAGTCCCAGTGGAGGAAAACCCCGCTGGGCGCGCGAAACGACATCAGGACCTCTTGCGACGCAGAAGCCGCGATTCGCGCTCTTGATTGGTAACCAACCGAGCGGAACCGAGCAGCTACGCGCCTTGAACATCAAGTCAAGACGCGCATAGCTGATTCAGGAACGAACAGTGGGATAACCGATCTTAACAGTATCCTTCCATGTGACTGACTGGTGCATTTAAAAGCCTCAAAGGCGGCGGCAGCCATCACTATGCCGCCACTCTGACCGACAAGCCCACAGCGTTTCTCGATGAGGAAAAAGCCGAATGTCTCGCCGACAGTCTCGAGGCAATACTCGCCAGCTCTAGCAGTGAGCGCCGCTCCATCTCCGCAAGGTAGAGGAAGCGAGGTTATTGATTGACACTCTTACCCCACGCGACGTATACACCCGTAACGGAAAACGAGTCAGATGGGTATCAAAAAGCAGACCACGAAAGCCCCAGGCACCAATGGCATATCAAACCGCGTCATAAAGATTCTTCCGACTCACCATATTAACCTCTAGTCACTTATATATATAACGCGGCTCTTTCCAAGACCAAATGGTACCAAACGCGGAAGGACGCTGAAGTTATAGGCTTCCACCACGCAGGAAACTTCCCAACCAGCCAACCACCTATCGTCCGGCACTCGCCAAAGGCTGGAAAATCTATGAAAATTAGTTTTGACCCGCCTACGCTGACTTTATACAGGCTAAAGGCTTCCAATCGGTCAATTCGGCTTTCAGATAAACTGCTCCTGTACATCAGATTTTCACATCACGGAGCACATTAAATCCATACTACGGAGCCAACACGAGGGGCCTTTTCTCGACGTGGCGAAGGCGTTCGACAAAAGTGGCACGACGGGCTTATAGCAAGTTATATAAACTCGGCGCCAATTCATCTCATGCTCATCATGCAAGACTTTCTCTGGCGACGGACGTTCCCGATACCACGTCGAGGGATCAATCTCAGCCTCACCCATACTAGCCGGAACACGGCTGGGTCCCGTCCCTCTTCACCCACACTATAGCGACATCCCTCATAACCATAAAGTAAGCACCGCCTTGTTTAAGACGTACACATTTATTCATCAGCATCGCTTTTGATATTCATGGCGGCGTCACCTCAAACCGCAGCCAGGAGCATCGGTGACTGGTTTCGGCGTTGGAAAATCGAAATCAACCCCACTCAAGAGCGCGGCAGTCTTGTTTACACAGAACCGACGATCCCACCATGATCCAACTCCTAGACACCAATTCCATGGGTAGATAAAATCAAATACCTCGGGTAACCCTCGACAAAACCCTCAGCTGCGGCCCGCACATCACGCAGGTCAAAAACAGAGCGTTCTACGTCTAGGTCGCCTGTTCCCTCTAATAATCCAAACAAACTATCTCTGCGTAACAATTGTTGCTCTACAAAACAGTTATCCGTCTATCATGACTTGCGCCGGTCGGTGTTTGCTCGCCCATCACAACATCCACAAACTCAAGCCCCTGCAAAACAGGACATACGCAGGGCCACGGGCGTGCTGCTGGTGCGTGCGCAACCTTGACCTGCATGTGGACCTGATTGCCCTCCATACATCAATGTTTGAAACAAGCGTCAATCCGATATTTCGACTCGGCTTCGCAACATCCCTAATGAACTGGTACAAAGCGCCGCCGCTTACGTACCCGTATAGTTCATCCTAAACGCCGCGAGCATTAACGTTACGGGCGACCGCGCCATATATTAACAGATCCGGACGACGAAATAACGATCGTGCAAGCACGTGTTAAATCGTACATACGAAACAATTTTTGCCCTCGCATCGAGGGGCAGAACTCCTCTCCGCCCACGTTGGAACATCCGGCACGTACCGGGGCCGATTTTCATCCGGTAGATAAGAGCGGTTTTGGCTAAAATTAACAGAGTCCTAAAGCAACTGATCGAGCCGAGTTCGGCCACCGGTGCCCTCGATACAGGTTGCTAACGGGTTAGAAAGGATCAAAAGCGACTAGCAAAGACCGAGGTTCTGCCCTCTAGGCACCCTCGATTAGAACATGACGGTTTTAAACTAGTAGCGGCAGCGGATCTCCGGGACCCTCAATTTCGTAACAAATTAAGAGAGGTGCCTGGGCACGCTTAAAGTTGCACAGTCCGTCGACTCCGCGGTTGTAATGGTTAATTCCACCAGCAGGCCATCAGATAAAAGATAAAAGATGGGGCGGTTGCTGGTATATTATATTTGTAGGTAAAGGAATTTTGCAGTGGAATATGGAAAACTGAGGAATATGTGTATTTATGAGTGGGTTGTTCAGAGAGTGAAATATTACGTTTGCACCTCTAGGTAATATTTTTAATATAATCAAGCTATCACTAAAAGTAGAAGAAAACTGACACGTTATGCAGTTAAGATCATCTTCTGTTGTATTTTTGTTTAAGATTAATTTAATTTAACATATCAAAAAGTCATCTGTTTAAAATTATTCGTAAAAATGCAACACATACATAACAGTATACAAAAATATTACTGGTTATAAACGATTGTTTTTATTACAAAACGAAAAACAAACAAAGTAGATGATATCTGTAATGAATGTTTTAATAAATCCTAATTAACGTTAATGAATTTTCAATTCCACCGGTAAATCTACATGAATTTTATCATACAGCACTTTTGTTACCAATATAATAAATTTTACGTTAACCCGACAATTGAAAAAAATTGCGCATCTAAATACTTATATAAAAAGGTTTTTAACCTGTTATATAAGTTTGTTAAATAAGATGTTGCATCTAAATAGTAAATATAATGTACTCATATCACCGTGGAAGTTATATTAAGTTCCTACAAAGCATGTAAAGAAAATTATTTTTTAGAACGTGTCGTGGACTGCAAAATCGTTGAAAATGTCTTACGTGCAAAACCTGGACATAAATATTTGAACTTTGTCTTTTACCGTTACTTAATACTTTTCATGTCCAATAAAGATAACGCAAAAATCTTTTAATATTGTTATATGAATGTTTGTAATTATTGGTTCTTGAAAATATTTTGATAATTGTTTTATGGATAATATTAATATTTCTTTAACACGGTGTGAATGTGCGTAATTAATTAACTGCAACTACAAATTTAATGAAGATATAAATTTAACTACATTGATAAGGAAAGTACATTTTATTGTTATCTGCTATCCCAGCTTAATACTTTCGGTTTTGTAATAACAAGTGAAATTTGAACAAATAATTGCCCAGTGCTTTCAGCCCCCACTGAATCTCTCATATCTTTTAAGATATATTTAATCAATATATAAAATATTGTTTGTTGAATGCTGAATAAAATAAAAGCTGTAAAAAAGGACGTTTAAATATACAGCTGAAACTGTGAAGACGTTGCGTTTCCAACTGGATGTCCTGAATAATTGAAGATTTCGAAGAACATGACACAAATTCATATTTTCTCGTATCTGAACATCCATGTCATCAGTTTGTGTTATAGACATAATTCACCGTAGAATAATAATTATGGCAGTATTTAAGCCGCAAGCAACTAATTGAAAACAGGTATTTAATCCTTACTAACAGCAGAATAGAAATTGAAATATCCACGTGCCGTGATTTTCGAATTCAAAAACCAAACAAACGCGTAACCGAACTAATTACGTATTGCTCGTTGCGGGTCCAGTTTTGTGGAATAACTTACAATCAAACGTACCTCGTTTTGTACCAATAGCGATCCGGTGGGCACTAGGATGATTAACGAGGAATTACACAGGCTGTAGTAACAGGATCCATGGTTTGATAAAAATAATGATAATTTTAACTACACTATTATTCGCTTTTCAAACCGTTACTAGTACTAATATTGGTTGAAAATCATCATAGTTAGTTTTATATGAGTTTATATTACGATTTATTAAACAATGACCATAGCTTCACAGCAAACATATTCTTAATGCACTTGTTGTTGTTCAGAATAATGTTAATGTTATACTTAAAGTAAATTATATAAATATAAATGTTATTTCAACAAAACTGGTTAAATATATAAGTATTTTAAAACTGTCATATGAATTCAGCGTGGCGTCTAGTAATATCTGTTACGTCGTATTAGCGGCTTGGCCTTGATATTACAGATTGGCTATTTTAGATTGGGCAGATGGGTTTGTAGGAGACCTTTAAAGTACTTCTGCTAATCGGTTTCAAAACTTTGAAAACGGATATAGGTTTTTTAATTTGATTTTCAATGTATTTAATACATGTTCAGATATGTCCTATCAATAGTAAAGTTTTTCACGGAGCAAAAGATTTTATCCTCATCCCGATATCTTATTTCCGTGACGTATATTTGAACGTGAGGCATTAAGTCTCAAGCTCCTAAAAAAGTAATGTATCAGCGGGTATGAGCGTGACGAAAATTAATTAATTTACGTGACACTTTTTAGAGCATTAATATATATACAATAGTTTTGACACTCTTATATACTTATATATATATATATATATAAGAGAGTCAAAACTTTCAAGACTGTTTATTTCAACTGGAAATAACAACGTTTCAAAGTTATATATTTTTAGCTCATATTTGAATTACAAAAAATGTCAACTTTAAAAATTCTTACCCAACTTCGCATACATGCAGTAAGTATGTATTTTGGACGAACCGGATCTCTAGAAAAAATATCAATCTCAACTAGAAAATATACATATTATTTTGCCACATGCCATATACATATGTATAGAATCATTAGCTTCTATGGATTGGATGAAACTTTGACAGTTCCCATATTCTTTCTTGCTAATAAGTACTTACTTTGAAAACCTAATTAACGAGGCATAGATGTGCACTTATCAAACAAATAAATTGCTTTTCACGCTTTTATCAGTTTTTTAAGTATATCATCATATCAAGATCGGAATATAACTCAAATTAAGTAAAAGCACACATACAAATCCGTTTAAATTTACCAAACTAGCCGTTTGACTGGTTTTGCTAGGAAGTTGGGATTTTAAAAAAAAAGCTGGTATATCTTGTATTTGAATATTATTTTAAATATTGGTTGGAAGTAATTTATCAGTTTATAATTAATAAAATGATTTTTTTTCTCCTTTTAATACAAATAAAAATATACAAAGGAATTTGAACGCAACACACCATCAAACATAAGGTAGATTAAGATATCTATTTATGACCTAACAACGTTTCTAACAATGTTACGATAATCCAATTAGGGCCTATCGTTAACAATTATAGACAAGTAACAGTGTCATAGTTTTTACGATTACGATAATTTTTTCTTTTAACGATAATTCTTGACGATAGTTATTATTTTGTTTTGTAAAGACTGATCAATTGATGCTTAAAATTCAAAACGATTAAGAGTTCTTAACTGCACTAAGTGTGTTTTACTTAACATACAGTGTACAGAATCAGTTAAACAGAATTATGAGATAAGAAGAAATTGTACATATTTTCATACGAAAATTAAAAAAAAAATAAAACGTACAGTAATTCGTAGAATTGTGTTAATTTAATACCATAATGAAACAGGTGTTTAAATACTGTGAACTATCTAAACATAACCAAAACAAAATCAATATTTTGTGTGTATTTATACTTTATTCCAACCCACAAGCAAATAGCTATAACAGCAGTATATTTTAATATATCTCTTTACAACTCTTGAAATTATGGTCGAGATAAAATGGATAGCCGTTACTTTTCAGGAAGTTAGGAGAGTTCTCTTCAGAGAGTTTCCAGTGTTTAAGCAATGATTTTATATAATATTAAACAGCGCTGGAAATCACCTGCTTGAAGAAATGCAGCGTTTCATAGATAAAAAAACACATGATAAACGTAGACTAAATTGGACATTTCGTTATTTGTTAAAATGTTGAGGTTATTTCCACTTTATTATTTTTTATTGCTAACGAAGGCAGACAAGCAGTCGGTCCAGTTGATGGGGAAGTAATGGTAGGGTGAGCATCATCAACTAAAATCAACTGCTTTCTTGGGCATAGGATGTTACGTCTTGTATACCCAGAAACTAAGCTGGCCGGTGCCTTCGACCAGCGGACAGAGTGTTTAACATACCACTGCTTTGGACAAAATAAGCACCGTGATACCACCCGGACAGACCCTGCAATAGCACCTGTCCCGTTTACCTGTGAAGTAAATTCCTCACGGTCTGCCAAATGAAAACATCACATAAACATAATATTCAGCAGAACTTAGTTATATATAGATGACCGATAGCCACTAAGATATTGATAACAACTTTTTATTTAAGTATAGTACTTTCAAACTATAATATGGAAATGTTTAACACTAATACTGGATCTACCCAGCACCATCAAACTAAAATTGTCAATTATTTATCTTTTTATATTTGATGTATATCACCTGTAAAAGTGTATACATAACAATATTCTATATAGTAAAGATTTTAAACGATTCTCTTTTTAACTTCAAAAATAACTTGTACCGTAAAAAGTAGCCATAGCATAAAGTATTTTTTAAGCCTTACTTCATTCTAAAAGCATCGTCTTGTAATTTTTTTAAAGTTTATATTCTCGTTACATAAAAACATTCATATTATCCAAAATGCAGTATTGAAGATTTATAAAAAGTATTTATTGGTATAAACATATTTAAAGTTTATCTTCTAACTTATATACATAAATACATAAATTTATTATTATTTATTTAGATGTTTAAAGCTTATTGTAAATAGCTAATATTACTAAGTTCAAACTACACGTCCTATAAGCGACACATATCAACTATCTGCCTCGTAGCCTAGTGGTATGGGCATGTGCTTTAGAAACCGGAGGTCGATGGGTTCGAATCCTGCGGGGACGCATCTAATTTTTCATTGTTGTTTTCTAGTTGGTTAAAAGGTGGTGGGCCGATTACCCAATTGTCAAAAGTAGAATGTCCATGCGTCGGATGGGCATGTAAAAAAGTCGTCACCACCAACCCGCATTGGACCGGCGTGGTGGGATACGATTAAACCCTAATGGATAGGGATATTGGGGAGGTCTATGTCCAGCGGTGGACTAACAAGGCCGATGATGTGATGTGATGAATGTGAAGTCGCTATTTCAGGGTGAATTTTATTTTGTTCCTCAACACCACAATAAAAATTCGAGCAAGGTGTTAAATTTTAGACAAGGTACAAAATGATATTAGTATCAGCTTTCGGTGCACGGTGCATTTCATTCGTCGAGCGGCTGTGTTCCGCGCGTTTTTCACCTTGATAGTCTGGCGATGTTAACATTAAAGGTGACGCAAAATTTATATAATTTATAAATAAAAATCCCCCGACAAAACTATTTACGATGAATTTTAATCAACGTTACTCGTTGTGCAGTTATTTTTATGAAAAAAAATAAACATGAATCTGGTGGAAGTTTTAAAATGTTATCAGCATTCAGGATATTAAATAATTTTTATGTATTATTTACGGTCGAGACGGGATTTTTATTATTAGAGCAGTAAGTCGTCATTATAGTTACTTATTTTGTTCCATCACTAGTAGCGAGTGCATCTTTCATTTGTTCTTACCTAATGTTATCAGAGCAAACCCAGTAACTGCTCTTTGACAATAAATGACACCTATTAAAGATACCGCTATTGGCTGAGAATAACGTATTTATAGTATTATAAGTTATTATGTTGACAACAAATGTATTACTTATCAGAAAAACTTCCTTTCATTTTAATTTTATAACATAGTTATTTCTAGGCAATAAAAGAAAAATGATTCAGAAATCTCTATCTTTAAAGCAATTCTAATTTATTGATATTTTATTTAGGCGGACAAAAGCAAATTCAAGTTAAGGCATTGATGCTGTTTCTATACTGTTTAATGCAAAAATTGGACCGGTTAGGCATGCAGAGGTATCTAGTGCGCTTTTTAAAGATTATCTAACCGACGGGACTCAGTCCGTAAAAATAGACCCACATGTCAGTGATGACGCTGTTGTCGCTGCGCGCGGGGTTCCCCAGGGAGCATAATAGGCCCAATCTTATTACTCATCTACATTAATGACCTATGTCATCTTAAACTACCTAACGGTAAAGTAATTTCATTTGCTGACGATACAGCCCTTATATTTAAAGGTAACTCAAGGAAAAACAAAATATTTAGCCCAGCTGGGATTAAATAAAATAATGAAATAGCTTCAAGAAAATACACCTAAGAATTAAAAATATAGGAAAAAACTAAATACATACTATTCTCAGAAACAAAAAAAACCAAGCCAAAAATGTCATCATAATATTACAGGTTCATTCCTGTAGAATTCAACGAATTTTCCTTGTGTACGTGCATTCATCACAACAAGTGGAAATGTTAAATGCCAGCGCTACTGAATAGTAACCTTGGTTTGATAAGCATGTCAAACTCTATTAGCAAGATTGTATATAAATTAACCTATATTTTTTTGGGACGCTCCGAAGTGTAGCTGATACAAATACTATGAAATTAGTATATTATTCACCCTGCCAGTCCTTACTAACTATTTACATCCTGGGGTGGAGCTAACAAATAATCATTACTTCTCCCTTGAACGAACTCAGCGATTGTTGCTTAAAGGATTACTCCCTTCCATACAGGTATCTACTGCTGAACTGTATAAAAATCAAATGTTCTCACAGTAAAGGGAGCTTTTTCTGTTATAGACACACACACACACAAACACTGACTCAAAATAAAATACAGGCATTGCCTGGTTAGGCACAGTCTTTTATTATCTTCTCATTGTTTAAATATTGTAACAATAAAGTTGTTATGATTATTAATTTCTAGTCTTCTGCTAGTAACTAGTGCAGACTCTAATGATAACATTATCCAAACGGGTCAACTCTTATACATTATTAGAAATTACGTGTGGGAAAACAGTCAACTCATACATATAATATCAAAAAAATTATAACAAAGATTAACTATATTTAATATATCGTATCTTGTACCGTAAGCAGTAATAAGTACTAATTGAAGGAGTTAACCACGTTTAGCTGCAATTTCGGACTAACCACAGAAATTTACATTAAGGAATATTATAATATTAGACTAGTGAGGTTTGCAAAACATGAATCACAGTGGAATTATATTTGTGTTTACTTACTTGGTTTATTATATTTACTTTGTACAAAAATATTATCTTCTCTGATTGAAATATTTTTTAATTATCTCAACCGCCGCTTTGTGCCTAAAACGCCTGGAGTTAAAATATATAATAAAAAATGGCCTCCGAAGTAGTTACAAGGTGAACATGGCGACTGTTTTGCTTAGATGATCGCCTCCAAAAGCTCTCTAAGGTATCTTTGACGCAAGGCACTAATAACTATAAAGTTAATTTGGAAAATCGTTTTCCAAATTCATAAATTCTTAAAGTTGGATATAAATTCCTCATTATAAATTGTTCAGACCTCACGGGTTCCATAAGTGAGATTAACTAGATGTATTCATTGAAAGCGTTCAGGTGTTCAAAACACAACACTGCGTATCAGGATCTCTTTGATGTTACCGTTAAATAAATAGTGGTTTATTTACCTTTTCTAAGCGCATCACTAAGTTAATAATAAACCTAATGTATTTTTAAATTCAAACATTATATAGAACATTATAACATTACCGGTAAATTGCCACCGCGGTGCCTATTTCTGCCGCGAAGCAGTAGTATGAAAACGCACAATTACGTTCCGGTTGAAGGGCACCATAGCCAGCATGTTACTGGGTAAACCAGACTTAACACCCTATGTCTCACAGTGAGCGCGTCGGCGATACCACCGTATCAACGTCTATGGTGTCAGTGACCACTTCCCATCAGGTGGCTGACTGCTCATCTGCGTATGCCATAACAAAAAAGAACTAAATAACAATAATGTCAAGAACTATTGTTTGTTTTGACTGACTTCCCAAAAAAAATATCTCAATTCGCTTAAAAATTTGTTGAGTCCGCAGGATCCGAACCCACGTCCTCCGGTTTCTAAAGCGTACGCCTTTTCCACTAGGCTACGGATTTTTACATAAAAGTTATATTTTAACATCGATGTGATATGTATTCATTCTGCAATGATAATTTATAGGGCAGAAAACACTAGTATCTTAATCATAATAAAGGAATTAAACATTTACTTAAAGAAAAGTTAAAAGAACCTGAATATCATTGCAAAGTAACAAAGTATATAACAATAAAATAAAAGAAAAACTAAACAACGTTAAAGTCAATTGCAGTCTAAATAAAATATGGCGTTTTGTGAACCAATTCGTTTGTTATTCATTACAAAGGGCAAATGAGGTTTACTTTTTTGATGTTTGACAATGATTATGAATTGAAATTGTTTTATAAAAATAAAATACTTACAAATAAAATAAAACATTAGATCTAGAAGCGCATAGCAATTTCCTTTAAAGTAGCAAATTTTGCTTTATTCATTTAGGGCGATGAAGAATGTCCAAAACCTTACAGTTGTAATTATCAACGGAGCTTAAAGAACACTTTTTTAACAATCATTATCGCTTTGGTGACACATACAAGGTTAATCTAATTCAAATAATTGCATCTGTTTATTACGTTGAACTACAGTGATGGGAATAACTGCAAAAGTGTATCAAGCATTTATAAAATACTGTTTCTCGTGTTTATCGGCTTAATACATATTATTGGTCCAGGATGAAACTTTATTTGAGCACGGATATATGCATAAGAATGTTTGCTTTATTATATGCTATTCAGACATTTTTCATCAGAATATTATTTTCTATATATAATTAATAGAGTACATACACGGGCATTACGATTATTAAAACATAAAATCATTAATTATGCCATATAAAACTTACTATTAAGCAAGAGCTGATCACCACTCTGAAACATAAAATGTTGTTTTATGTATGCTTTGATAGCTTCGCACACTACCTTGCAAGGCAATAGAATTTTTCTAGTAGCCAGACTAAATCGAAAAAGATTTAAACTTGTTTAACCCATGGCAAGGAAGTGACGGCTTCTATTCTTATTGGTGGTGTCACCGAGATGTCAGCAGCTGAGATGACACTCTGTTGGCATGGATTTTATAGTTATTTTTCTAGGCTAAGGCTTTGGTAAAACTATACTCGAGTATTTACGTAAAAGATCAAACTATCAGTACTCAGCAATTATAAATATAAAAAGTAGGATAAAGTATTGGTGGCAGTAGTCGCATGAGCGTAGTTAGAAATTGATGTTTATCGCGCCATTATTGAACTTCCATTAAGCTTTTTATTTCAAAACCTTTAGTTATTTGGCACCTTCAGCGTTGTGTTACATAAATATTTAGTGTTATTTTATAACGCAACCTTAAACACTTTATCAGGTGTACAGTATATTTAAACACCTGTTTAAAAATGACACGTTTAACATTGCTGTGAGTGCACGTAAATTTAGTCCATTTAGATTGGTATCAATAATAAAACAAATGAGCTGATTTACGAAAAATTCGAGATGTATACATTTTAAGCAGTCTTTTACCAGTGGTAGGTCCCCTGTTTACGGGGAGACCGTCTGCGTGAGTATACCACCGCGGTGCCTGTTTCTGCCATGACAGTAGTGTGAGAACACTGCGTGATTTCCGGTTTGAAGAACCTTGTAGCCAGCATGTTACTGGAGTAAACCTTGCCTATACCACACGGTTGGCAGCGTGTTGGCGATAGCACCTGGTATTGCCCCTTCTATGGGCGTCGGTGACCACTTCCCATCAGGTGGCCAGATGTCGTCTGACTGCATACCATAAAAAAAAAGAACATCTGTAGATTGTATGAATTGTAATTGTAAATTATGTGAATATATTACTTTGACTTAGCCAATAACAATGCAATATTTCTTAATAATAATTAAAAATTGTACATTGCCCTTGTTTTTGAGGCTTACACGAATTAATCTATCATTGGATTATTTGTACTGAACTATACATAATTCTAGATTTCAACAAAAGGTGGTTATCCGTCAATGTTGTTTCGGTTCCACTACTATCCTATAGTGTGACAGACGCAGCAGAATTTAAAATAAAGATTAAATTACAAACGTAAAAGTAAGGTAAGTTTAGATAAGCGGTAAAAAAGTCTTCATTATGTCACATTTGTATATTTAGTTTATTACACATGCGGTACACTTTTAACTTTTATTTTTATTTTGGTATTTCTACTGACTTTATTTTAACAAGACTTAAAAACGCGGGTTTCTTTATATATTTCATAACTAGCGTGCTGATTTCACACCACCGTCAAAATGGTTTAATTTAAAGGCCATTTCCAAACCATTATAAATTAAGTTTTAAATCATTACTAAAATATAAAGAGTCTGCCCTCCGTGGCCTAGCAGTAATGTGCCCTTAATAAACCGGAGGTCGTGGAGTGAATCCCACAGGGTAACAACTTTGTGTAATTTGTTTTCTGTTTAGTTAGGTCGATTTGGGCCCAAACACCCAGTGTCTTAAAGTATCACTATGGAAAGATGAGCATTAGGGAGGCCTATGTCAACAGTGGACTAATGATGAATAACTGTTACACTGTCAGCATTGTAACAAAAAAAAAACTTGAGTTGCATAATTGTTTTAATCTAATTTCGTAATAGTTCGTCTTATAAATAGTTTTAACGTAAGTTCAGCGTAACGTAAGTTTTCCAATAGTTTTAATCTTTTTAATCTATTCGAATTGCTTTTTACATTTTAGCCTGCTAAAAACTTCCCATATACAGTTTTAATTTTATTATCATGGGTATATAATAGTGTGGGAATACTAACCTATTAATGGGTAATAAGAAAAGGGTCTCGATAATGACGTTGTGTCTCTGTGCGATGGTGTATAAAGACGGGTCTGAAATGTGAAAGGGGCAGCTTCGTGTAAAGCCGCCCCGGGACGAACTCTGAACTCTGCGTTGAACGGTTTAAGGCGGTGAGTACGCATCGACTCATTCATTACGAACCATCGTGGCTGTTGTCGAGGTCGTGAGCCATTTCAATGTTTTTAGTATAGAGACGTTCAGTTATCGTCATCATTTTACTTTTGAATCTCTTTAAGATTTCACAATAATACCATTATACAAAACAGTATACCATTCTAAATATGCGGTGAACCTTAAAAACATTACGGTTTCTTTACCAGAATACGGATAAATTTTGTTATTATTAAACCACTGTCGGTCATCCGTTCGTCTGTCTGACAGTGTGACTATTCAATGCAATCTGAATGTGTATCATGAAAATTAGATACACATATTACTTTACAAAGTAATTGAAATACGTACAGCATTGCACCAAAATTTTAACTAATATTAAAAAAATGATAAAAGTAATTTTTGACTCGCCTTTAATGATTTTAATGGCTACGAAGCCAGACGACAATGTACACCGGATGGAAAGTGGTCACTACGGCATTTAGAAAGTTAAAACAAGCCAAAACTGTAATATAACAATATGTAATTACTCTTCACGTACTTCTTTTAAGACTGTCTCAAAACAAATATAAAGTTTATTTGTTCAATTATGAAACCAAATCAACCAAGTTTACCCAATTCCATTACACATGAGCGTTTGTATATTCAAACCTAAGAGACATTCTCACAGCTACTAGTAGTTTGAGCCACTTTCTGTATCACATGACATTGATAAGTTCAAAAAATATTGTCGGTATAAAATATAAAAAAATTAAAATACAAATAAAAAGTTTTATAAAAATAAATTCCCACGAATATTTTTATTTAAAAAAGTTGCATAACAATGTAGCATTCTGTTCATCTGTGTCTTCCAGTGGTTTGTAAACAGATATTTGTAAAAAATTGTGAACTAATCGCTGTAAGTTAATTAATGACTGGTGTTCATCAAGTTCATTCAATTACAAAAGGACTTAACCAATATCAAAGTGCTTTGAAAGGACTTGACGGGTTGTATTAAATCGGATGCCAAAGTTCCTACTACAAAGATTGGGAAAAATTTTTTGTTTTAAACAGAGGAAGATAATCGATTCATGAAATGTTAAAGGCTTTGTGACCTTCAGCTTCAGTTTATTTAAACTTTGAACTTTAGAATCTGAAAAAATATAGAAGAAATTAACATTTTATATAACCGATTTAATAAAAAATTTTGAAAACTAATATGAATCAACAAATAGTTTTGGATTGAAAAAAAAATATATAAAATTTGTTTAAAATAATTTAAAATAAATAGTAATAATGGTGACAAGAGTCCAAATTACGCTGAGAATAAATTAAAGAAATACCGATTAAATCTGTAAAAAGTGTTTGGTTAAGTATAATAATAAGTTAATAACGTAAAAATAAATAATGTTATTATCATAATCAATTACCTTTAAATGTGGTTAAGATTTTAATAAAAGTAATATATAATGTGACGAATTGCACATTTGGCTCACGGAGTTCAATTTAGGACAGTCAGTTTTCCAGGAATTATGAGCAAAATGGAGGTCGAATGATTAAATGCGAGAAATGGGACAATTTGGAATGGAAAAAAACTGTTTATATTTTGAAATAAAGAATACCTCCAAATTAAAGTGCTGTTATGGAAAGGATTTTTATTGATTTAAAGGGCGGGGTAATTTATAAAATTTTGATTCTATTTACTTTAGTCTACCTATTTCTTTTTCGTCTGATAACAAGTATCTTAATTAAATATTACACTGTAAATTACCTTTGGGGTTAAAAAAATTTTTAAAAGAATACAAGCAAAATTTTGTCATAAAAAATACCCACTCCGTAGCCTTTTAATTTTGAATTCCTTACATTTCTTTCAAACATGGAATTCTGATATTATTTTACCTTTTTTTTACCAATTTAGAGGCAGAGTTTTTAATTCTGGAGCGTATGTTTTTCTTAAATCCAGTAACTACGGTTACATGTGTAAGAGTACGTAACCCAGTTACCCGCGAGGCGATAATTTGATTTATCATCAATTTTCAGTGGTTTTAAAGTTTAAATCGGTTTTTCTTCATTTTTGTAATACTTATTATCAAGAAGATAAAATAATTTTAATTATTAGATACGTTTACGCTTGTTTGCTTTAAATTAATTGTTAAAAGTTGGTATTTACATATACACAATATAATGAAATGAAATAAGTTTAAATATACATAATGCACATAGTAAGATTTAAACAAACTTTTGAGGCGACACTTTAAAACTCCCCTGAATAGTTTGCAATTGGGTCCCAAAGGGATTACCTTATTAATTTAGAAAGTTTTCTGGGTCCAGCAAATTGATATAAAAATATCTCCCTTTATTGTTATATGAAAGATTTCGCTTATATAAGGAAAATTTAAAGCTCGGAAAAAATACGTGGAAGCCATTGTATTTTAAAATATCCTAATTTTTAATAAAACAGGATGCTTGTTTTGTTTTATTCCACTCCTCGTTTTCTAAGGGAAAGATCTTTGTAACACTAAATATGGGTTTACAAAAATCGAGAGGAATGAACCATTTACATCACTGTTGTACTATTTTCAAAAAGCATTGTTATGTTGAAATTGGACGTTTATTATATAATGAAACAAATACATGTAATTAATATTAATATTCTTTCTTAAAATTAACCGAAATCTCAAACTTTTTATTAAAGTGGTTTTTAAGCAGAGACTGATGGTATGTAATTTTACCCATGGAAAAACGCAGCCGATGATTCCTCAATTCCGCTTGCCACTCTGAGACATGTTTAATACGCCCAATAATTACGCTGACTTAATTTCTCGAAACAGAAGATTGAAGTATTAAAATACTGCTTTCAAAATTTGGACTACTGTGTATTCTTCCAGTGAGAGTCCTAAAATTTTCTTTCAAATAGAGGTTTTCTAATTCCTTCGACAAACTGTTATTAAAATGTTTTCAATCGACAATTCCTTCCATTTCTTATCAAATATAAGTAATTTGACGGTTTTTAAAATATAAAAAAAGATATAGGAAGTTTTTAAATTCCGAATGATTCCCTAATGTCCGATGTTTTTAATGTTCTATGAAAAACCGTTACTTTTAAATAATACCAAGTAAATTTTAATTTATTAACATTCTGTATATCACACTGCAGCAAAATTTAAATTTTAAATAAAAAAAACCAAATCTTAATAAAGGCCCCAATGGATAGGGTTGGTTAGGGAGGGGTGGTTAGGGGGAGGCCTTGCCAGCAGTGGATTTCACAGGTTGGATGATGATGAATAAAATGTGTAGCATAGAATATGTTTGTCACCTATCTCTTGATACGGCTTGACTGACTTACGAAATTTTTTAAAGCGCACTCAATAATCTTTTTTGCCTACTAACTACTTTTTAAACTTTTTGGGATAATTTTTACCATCATTTTATTATTATTAAAGCATTGAAAAAGCACAAACAACCTAAATTTTCCTTATTTATGACCAACCCCTGCTTTTAAGTCAATATTATTTTTTATCAAAAATCAATTATTATTATTGATAAATTATCCACCCATGTGGTTCTACCGGTTTTAAATATTTCATATCAAATTATATACATGGCATAACAACGTTTGGGGCTGAGCTTTATTATATGTATTAAATGTTTTTATGCTAATTCCTTTTCCGTTTCTTTTTATTCCTCCCTAATTGTAAACAAATCCATTACCCGTAGTCTGAACGGAACAAAATTGACGTTGTTTATAATTCGTTAATGGCCAAGGAAAGGTTATTCTTAAAAACTATATGTTATTCTAGATTTTGGTTTGTAGTAAAGTAAAAGTCGAAGTTAAAAAATCACCAACTCAAAGTTTTAAAAAGAAAAGTTTTTCAAAATTTTACTTGAAATATTAAAACCATTAACTTTTTCCCCGTTTTATTTATATTGTTGGCTATATAAAACTGCCTTCCCTGCCCTGGGAAGGCGTGTACTTTAGAATCCAGAGGTCGTGGGTTCCGAATCCGCGGGACTCAAAAGTTTTATTATTGTTTTTTGGGGTTAGGGAATTTAGGGATAAATTTGTCTGAAAATAAGATGATCCATGGTCGGATGGGCATGTAAAAATTTTCCAACCAAAACCCCCATTGGATCAGGGGGGATAATTTCCAAACCCCCAATGGATAGGGGCGTATTTGGTAGGCCTATGTCCAGCAGTGGAATATCAAAGGCTGATGATGATGATGATGATAATTAAAGAAAAAATTGCGCCGCAAAACCAAAGGCCATCAGGACGCAATTTAATATTGTTATAAGAGGGTTCGCGCAATTTGTATTCTAATGAAATAGTAAAACAGGAAAGGGTATCATTGACACATAATTTTAAGTGCAGATCTTTAATAAATTAAGTTTAAATATAAAAATTAGAATTTGAACGGCGTGCCCGAATATTTTAAGGAATTTATCCGCATATTGAATAATTTTGGTGGAGGGAATATATAAGGGAAACTAATATAGAACATGCAAAAAAGACAACTATCATAATTTACCGATTATCCCCTCTTCACCGAATCTGCGGTTATAAGGTGAAAGTAACGGTTTGTCATGTATGGGAAGTAAAAAGAAGAGTAAATTTTCAATGAGTAACTAATAAAATACACATACTGGATTTATCAATAAAATTTAAGTTATATACATAACTTTCTTTTAATTATACTTTTATCTTTTAAATACGTACAGTAAAATGTGTTATTATAATAAAATATATTTCAAATAAACTCATCTCCTCTCGATTTTTACATACATATTTTACGTTTACAAAGATCTAATTCTTAGGGAAAAATGAAGAGTGGAAATCAATGTTTAAAAACATTGTATTTAATGGGGAGAATTTTTCCCTCCGACAAAGTGTGTCTAACAAATTTGTTATTCTAAGTTTTTCTCAGCTGAAAAAAAAAAAGAATGTAAATTGTATTTCCATTTTTTATTAAAAAATAGGAGTGTTAAAAAACCAACTATATTGAATTATAAATAGAAATATTTATGTTTACTATGGCGTCACGTATTTTATTGCTTGAACTTTGAATTAAATCCTTATAACATAAAGAATCTGGCATAAAACAATAAGAGATATTTGTATCCCAATTAGCTAACCCAAATTTTGCCTAACAATATTAGCATAATCCTATTAGGCCCAATTGCCGGCCTTTAAGGGGAACCCAACAGCGGCTATCAAAGTTTGTAGACATTTAACAATATTTAAATATCTAATGTTAGAAGGAATTTCACCCTTTTATGTGGAGCCAAATTAATTTCAAATTTTGTAAAAAACAATGTTTGTAAATCATTGTATTCTTTTTAAAAAAAATTGGATAAAGCATAAGATAATGTTTGTGAGTTAAAGAAAAAAAAAATTGATCCGTCTACCTGTTTAGTTTATTCTTTTTGGAAGGAAGAAAAAATATAAGTTTCATTTCATGCCAAACAAATATTTTAATTTAATTTTGTACGAGCACAGAAGATACCTTTATTTTAGGTTTGGCCAAATAAAACTATTGAAAACAATTTGGTTATATATTGCATAAAGCAGTGTTTATTTTATATAACGTCTAATCTTAAGATTGCAATTTACCGGCCATGACCCGTTTATGAAACTCTGGACGTGTCACATTTTATCCACAATTTTTCTTTCTTTTTTAACTTAATTTTTTCATTAAACCGTACTCAAGGAAATAATAAAACTTTTAATCTTCTTTTTTAAATAGAACTTCCGGTAGAAACGTAAAAGAAAAAATAAAATTAAATTACTGGGCCCTTTCCAACATATTTCGACACTTGGATATGGGTTGTCACGCCACTGAAAGGAATTCATTTAAGATGTTCCGAAACATTAAGGCGTTAAGGATCTGAATGGGGGAAAAACTGGATATGGCGTTTACTTCTCTATGTTTTGACCGACTTCCCAATTGGTAGGGGATCTCAATTTGGAACCAAATTTATATTACATGTCGTAAAGGGCCATTTTCAATTTCTACGTCATTAGAATACAAACTGTGCAAAACCTCTTAAAAATTAATCAATTCGCTGATGTTAAAGCGCAAGTCTGTCCTGTGTCTCAATTTCTTAAATTTTTCGCCTCCAACAATAAATATAGTTGGATTGGACCTGTATTGACATTCTTTTATTTTCTAACGGGTGATAAATTACATGTGGCCCAACAAGATAAGAAACAAGGGAAGTTAAAGTCAATGGTGACAAAGATTAAATTTCATTGTTCCTTTAGTAAGAATAATTTACTAGGTGGTATGTATAATTTTTTGTTTAAATATTTTAAATTTCCCGTTCTTCAACATTTTTTGTTAAAATAATTTTTTCTGATTCCAAATTTTTCTTAATACCAACAAAACAAATGGTATCCCTGGACCAACTAAAATAAATAATGTCCGGTCGTTTGTTACGTTCGAAGTGGTTTAATGGGTTTGCTTTGTACATTGGAGAACAAAGAATCAAAAAGGAATAAACAAGAATAAATATTAATTATAACGTCTACTTCATGATACATTAATAAAAAATTTCGTTTATATTTTTGTTATGCTGTTAATTAATATATCTACCATTTTAGCGGACTGTTTAAATTATTTTTTTCCAATAGAGTCATCCTGAATTAAGCCCAATATCAAACCGTGGTTTTATCCCCCCCCAAATTGCTTTTCATTTTGGCTCTTCTTGACTTAGTAAAACCGTTACAAGAAAATCAAAATATTTGCATATTGTTCCATTCCTAAGACGAATGTTTAAAAATAAGAAAAAAATTTGAAACGCCCGAAATTAGATTGATTAATTTGGCAACATTCATTGCGATAAAACTATGTAGCGTTAGGAAATGAGCAATCAACCCGCGTAGCTAACCCTTTAACCTTTTTGCAAAATTAAAGGATTAGGGTCAAATTAAATGTTTGAAAAGTGTTGGTTTATATTCATTTCCTTTTTTTTCCAGTTCATGCTTCCCCTTGCTTACGTGGATACTATATATGATGGAAATTAGATTCATGGATTATTATTAATATTTTATTTTGTTTAATTACTTTACTATTATATTTTATATAAATTTGTTTAAAATTATTTCTGAAGGTATTATTTATAATTATAATAACCTGATTTGAATAAGGAAAGTATAACAGTAAAATAAAGACTAGCTCCCAATGAGCAAGGGTTAAAAAGGACATTTATAAATATAAACATTTACTAGGCCCACTAGTAAAGAAAGTCAAGCAAATAACATAAATATACAGTTTTATTTAAAGGTCTATTGTAATCTAACCTAACCAAAACGAACAATCAACCAAGGTGATTTTTTATGCATTATTTGTATTTTAATTAGTTATTCATGCCATTTTTCTCCGATATCCTTTTCTTCTTTGGGTTGCCTTTAAAAAGTAAGAAGCTCTCTTGAAGAATAGCCAATTTGTAAAAACTTTTAGTAGAATATGGCCCATTGAAAACAGGCCAAGGTTCCTTAGTTTTTGTTTTATTCTTTCCTTTACTTCAAGTTGATTTTAGCAGCCAGATGTTACTTCTTGATGTTTATAGATCCCTCTGCATCTTTTGGAAAAGGCATTACAAATTGAACTTACTGTAAAATCTGGGATAAAATTAAACAAAAATATTTGTTTTACCTGTCATTACAACCATCTCAGGCTTGGATGTTAGGCCATATTTTTGGTAAAAAAAAGTAAAAAGCTGTCTCGGATAATTTTATTGCGCTATTAATTAGTATGTTGAAATATAGTTAACAAAGTCCTCAGAAAATGAAAATTGCAATTTATTGGTTTCGATAAAAACATTTCAAAACCATTTAATTTTGGTTAAAAAAGAACAAAAAGCAAGTTGAAGTATAACCGTGGCTGACACTTTAACCTTTTGGACCTAATTGGACCCAATCGTCGAGGAATTATACAAAGATACGAGCGAAGGATCGTGTTAACTTTTTATTTTATTTTTAATCCAAAATTACTAACCAAGGAGAATGGAAAATAATATTTTTAACAGTATGATTCATTGTTTTTATTCTTTTGGAATTTGTATTCTTTATAGACACTCTTTAAGACGACCCTTTTAGACGAAAGCTATAAAAAAAAATGGTGGTTTTAAGTTTGAATGCCTTTTTTTTAAGTAATTCGCCCGTAAAAATATGTTTTGTGTTTATTCCTTTAGGTACCAATTCATAATTCGTTCCAAAAATTTTAAGATGGGGAAAATATTCACGTGAAAATAAAAAGAAAATGTTTTCCGGGTGTTATAAAGGACAAGGAAACACGCGCAAAAACAAATTAATAGCCCTTTGATCTTTGTTGGATTTACGTGACATCATTTTAACTTTTTAAACCTTAAAAAAAAAATTAAAATTCCTATTTATAATCAAAAATCTATCTTAATTTACTGCTTTTTGTATGACTGCAATTCTTTTCTGGCTATAATAACAGAAAAATACAAACCTGATGCAAATTGGTCAAATATTGAGACATTTCATTGCATCCCAAAATTTTTATTTACCTAGGCTTTAACAGACAAACCGAAAATAAATAATGGTTTGAAAAAAAAATTGTTAAGTTTGAAAGTAAAATTCATAAATTTTCATTAAAAATAATTAAGAGAAAATATTTTTTGTACTAAATTTTGGGGTAGTCTTAAAAACCTATTCTTTACCTACTGGAAACCAAACTTAACTTAAACAATACGTTACCCTTTTTAATCCTAAATAAAAGGAAAGAATTATAATTCATTTAATACTTTAGTAACAAAAAAATATGACCGATTTCAAAACAGTATTTAAACCTCGCGCAATTTAGGGGCGGTTAAAAAGAACTATACCGCGATTACCACCTCTTGCATTAAAAAATAAGTTACATAAATTGAACTCTATAATTTTTAAAGGGGCAAAAATAATCCAGTAAAACAATTTATTGAAACGGAAACCACTAATTCAAATCGTCGCATTGAAATTTCTTTGATAAAAATTATTCAAAACTCACGAGCTAAATGAGACAGTTTTGAATTTGCTTTTGCATTGGAATCGTTGGTTGTTCAAAAGCCAAACCGGGATAGCATGGTGTCTTTTGATGTTACCGTAAATTATACGTTTGGTTTTATTTTTCTATTTCTAACAGTTAAAATTTTAAATGATTGGATTACTTTAAATTTTGGTTAAATGCGATAACCCCATTGCAAATCCCGTAAAATTGAAACCATTAATATTAAACTTGCGATATTTTTTGTACTCTTTAATAGAGAACATTTTTAAGTTGTCGACGTTAACCTAAAACAGTGAAACCATTTTAGGAGCTTTTAAAAAACTTGAAATGTGCATTTTTCTTCTGTTATTGAAAATATTACAGAAAACGAACGTATTGTTTTTTAATGTTATTTTTAATAGTTATACTAAAAAGATAAGTTATATAATAAAAATATTTTAAACCTTATTATATATTAATTTTGTTCTACTTAAGTGCTTTTTTGTTTGTTTTATTTTTACTTGGCCCCCTTACCTTAAGGTAACCTCCCTAGGGTTGACTGTTAGAAAATGCCTTTTGGCATAAAGCCCGCCTGAGTACATTTTAACTGTCCAAAAATAATAAATAAAAAATTATTAAGAGGTACTTATTTAGCGGATATAAAGCAGACATTTTTAACCACAAAGAAAATTTTCCTCGCCTTGCCACTTAAAAATAAAAAAAAAGGGGAGGGCTGTGTCATGGACATGGCCGTGTTTGACCGACTTCCCAAAAGAAAGAGGTATTCAATTCGGAGCGTATGTTTTTTTGTATATGTTACCTTGTTGCTCCGCTCCTTGTGGTCTGATTTTGTTGATTCGTTTTTAAACGATAGATATAACATTTGTTCCTATTTGTTTAAGTAATTTTATGATAAGTCGTTTAATAGATATTTGAGCACAATGGAAAAAGAAATGACTTGCATGGCGATTGCAAGATGCCTACTTTATGCGCTTTCACTTTCAAAAAAGAAAAACTCTATGCTAAAATAGAAATAAAACAACCCTCTTATGGTAAATGCAGCAAACTAAAAACAGGGTCTGTTACATTATAGTTGGATAGATATTGTCCAGGGGTTTTAACTAGAAAACATCGCCCCGTAACATATCTTCAGACCCGGATGAAAGAAGGTGGCTTAATTTCAGACCCGGCGGGTACCGACACACGACACTACATGGGTGGGTTAGCACACACACATTTATTTTGACCCGTCAAGAGCACGGGCGACCAGTGCCCGGCGTTCCCGACGTTCTAACCGCCCCTATTAACCGATTGAACAGTCGACCGATCACCAGCTGGTTTTTTTATGTTTTGGTCATCTGGTTCGAGGAATTGGTTTGCCGAGCTTATGAATGATCCCGGATGGAAACCTTCAAAGCATCCGCGGGAAACTTGGGGCCATACGGTGAACGTCACATCTGGAAACCTTTTTTGACTCGTTGCCAAGTTTCACCTGGGAAGTGATCAAATGATTAGTAGCGATAGTGTTGTTTCTTGACGCCTACCGTACGGAAATACTTCAGGAGAAGAGGATTTACCGCAAATTTCTGGACCAGAGCCGTTATATCAGGTCGTTGAGTATTTCATTCATTGCATTGTTACAATAAATATGATACAACAAAGAAGTTTTAACGCCAATCGCTAACATTCAGAGCAACATGCACCGTCCCGGCTCGTAAGCTATGGTTATTATTTTTTGTGCAACATTAAACGTGTACGTTAACAGGTCATGCGATATACTACAACCGAATGTCGTGATGTGCCATTCTACCAAAATTACGATTCCAGAAGCTTCTAACTAATTTATTCACTAAAAATATTTTTTGAACTTTTAGTATGTTATGAACTAGGCAAAAACAATGTTTCACATAATAAAATACAAAGTAGCACTTCTTAAATATAGCTTTTGTCTTTTATATACGTTACGAATTGCCACAAGTACCAGGCCCCGTTTATTTAATTCAAAGTCAAAGTCAAAGTCAAAATCATTTATTCAATTTAGGCCTACTGAGCACTTATGAACGTCAAAATTATCCATTTACCACCGGTTCTACAAACTCAGACCGTCCAGAGAAGAACCGGCAAGAAACTCTCGGCCTTTTTTTTTAAATATTAGCATTTACAAAATCTGACCAATACATTTTTTTTGGTTACCAGGGATTTGCAAGCGCAGAATATAAACTATTTCCACACATCTTGGTCCTCAATATAATTTATAACAGAATAGTAGGCTTTTGCTATAAGCGTTGTTTTGACAACTTTACGAAAGCTCGAATCATTCAGTTGCGTTTGGTAGCATTTAATTTATTATACATTCTTATACTATTATACATAAAGATTTTTTGATTCGGGTCAGTCTAAATCTGGGTAGCTCTAGGGGCTCAATTTGACCCTGCGCGGCCTAATATCTTTTAGCAAATATAGTGAGAAATTTTGACGCGCTGTACATAATATTTTCAATTATGTATAGCGAGGGTAAAGTTAAAATTTCAGTTTTATTAAAAACATTACGTAAAGATTCCGTGAACCCAGATTGTAGATTGCCCTAACAGCCTGTTTTTGTAGTATAAATATTGTGTTCAAACCGGCTGCAGATCCCCATAATAATAATCCATAGGGACATAAGCTGTGAAAGTACGCTAATAAACTAGTTTTGCAGTTGCCTCGTCAGTTAGCTGCCTAATCTTGCGTATGGCAAAGATTGCGAACTTCTTAGAGAGTTTGTCATATGAGCTCCCACTGCATCTTGGAATCAATAAAAATCCAAGAAATGTAGTAGAGCTTACGTAAGGAATGACCTCATTGTCAACTTTAACATTTTGAAAATCTGGCAACTTACAAGAGAGTAAAACGTAAGCATTTAGTTTTGTTCGCGTTAAGTACTAAGTTATTGGACGAAACCAGTTTGACACAATATCAATTGCCCTATTTACTATCTCAACGTTATGGTCATTTCTTTTTACCCCTTAGCAGTAGAGAGGTGTCATCTGCAAAGGACAACTTCGGACAGCCTCTCCACTACCAGAGGCAAGTCATTTATATAGACCAGGAACAGAAAGGTCCCAAAATTGATCCTTGAGGAACACCCATCCATTAAGGGAGTCAGATGACAGAGTGTCATTTACGTTTATATTGTTTTCTATTGCGTAGGTAAGAAGATAGAAAATCAAGACCAAACCCAGCGTACACCGTAATACTTTTAGCTTATTGATTAATATGTCATGGTCCACACAGTCAAAGGCCTTGGAAAGATCACAGAAGATTCCAGTAGAATCGCATGATCCTCCCATGCCCGTAGAACATGAGAGACCAACTTTATACCAGCATTTACTGTTGACCTACCTCTGGTAAAGCCAAATTGTGATCACTTAAAATATCATGTTTATAAAAGTGTCTAAAAGTTGTTCTAACATAATTTTTTCAAAAATTTTACTAAGTGCTGGCAGTATAGAGATTGGTCTATAATTTTCAATATTAACTGTACAACCGATTTAAAGACTGGTACTATTTTACTGAATTTCATTAACTGTGGGAATCTACAGGTACTTATAGATGCATTATATATGAGCTAATATGGGGATATATCTTGAATTATTAAATTTATTGCCCATGTTGATAAACCCCACAAGTCTTCTGTTTTCTTTTATTTATTTTATTAAACGCCTTCACTATATCTATAGGGCTAACATTACAAAAATTAAAATTAGGAAACATTGTCTATCCAATAATTTTAGGTGTGAAACGGCTGAATCAGAACTAGAATTTAAGTGTTTTGTAGTTTCATGAGCTATGTTTGTAAAGTATTTTTGAACTCATTAGCTACCTCAGCCTTCAGCTTAACAGTTTTACCCTGTACATTTAGTTCTAGGTCATTCCTCTGTTTTGTGTTTCTACCTGTTTCCCGTATTAATAACTGCCAGGTAGTCTTGATTTTATTAGAGGATGACTTTATTTTATGATTTAAATGCATTGCCTTAGCCATCAAACAAACTTGTTTAAATATTTTTGAGTAGGTTCTCACATAGTTATGATACTTTACATCAGATATTAATGATATTTGATCATATAATAGATATAAATGATCCCTTCTACGCCCGATTGCCATAGAAACCCAGTAGCTGAAATTCAGTTTTTACTACTTGAATAACTTTCTTAGTAAAACAGCATTGTATTCACTGGAAATAATATTAGACAATGCTCCAAAGTCTTTATCAGGATCGAAAATCAATTTTAGGTTCAGAAACTTAGTTTTAACATTATAATGGGTCTATACAAGATAGGAAAGTTACTCATAGGAGTACTTAAAGGGATCTGTATTTTTAAGGCTTTATGATCTGAGCGAATACCGCTTAAGACAGTCCGATCTATAACTTGCAATTTACAAACACATTATCAATACAAGAGGCAATAGATGGTGTTAATCTAGTAGGTTCATTAAAACACATTGAAGATTGAAGCTTTTAAATAGAGTTAAAAACTGCAATGTGTGCGTGAATCAGTTAGAATGTCTATATTAAAGTCTCCACATACAACAATATGCTTCTTTGAATTAATAATTTTTCTTAGAGTATCCTCCATAATATTATAAAATGTCCAACATCACCAGAGGGAGGTCTATACACACATAAAAATATGTACTGTTCACTTTCTGCACAAGCAATCTCACATTGTCGTTCAACTGAGTATGCTGTGATGTCCTTCCTTTTTTAAATTTAAAACAATTTTTGTGTAATATAAGGCATCCACTCAATAGCAGTTACTCGTTGAATATACTGGCAACTGAATAGTTTTTAAGCTAAATGACACATTTTTAAGCCATGTCTCAGTGAAGCACAAAACATCTACATTATCTTTTCTATTAATAATTCTATATCTAGTACTTTGCCAGAGAACCGATTTATATTTTGATAAAAAAATATTTATACAATTAGATATTGTGTTTCTCTGTTGTCAACTACATTACTAAAAAAGCATTATCCTCAGTATTAATAGAGAATCTATTAAAAACTGCATTGTCACTATTAATGTTATATGCCAACAATGTAGCTATTTTGTGCTTAATTTTCTTTGGCAGATAAATAGTATCCCGAGTCAAAATAAGATTATTTATGAATTTATTAATGTCAAACAATTGAAAAATGTCATTTGATCTACATGTCAAATGATGTAAATACTGATTAAGTTTAAATATTTTTTCATTATTGAGTTTTTCATTAATGGACACAGTGTAGTGGGAACGTACACCATATAATCTTTTAACCTTATAAGTTGACAATTGGGTAAAGCTGTAAATCAAATCATGTTTTTCAATTTGAGTGCTATTACCTATCATTATAATAAGAGTTGTGTCACTGTTCATTTTAGTTTTAATACTGTGTCAATTATTTTATGTATTGGGCCCTGGCAGGATTAAAA